>JACBWW010000041.1:3881921-3950879 GCA_020086605.1 Lanius collurio | reverse complement strand
CCGGGAGCCCCGGGCGCTGCGGCTGCCCGGGCGTGCGGGAATGCCCGGCTGGGCACGGAGCGGGGTCGGTGAAAGTGACCGAACTCCCCAAAACCCCGGCAAAGTAGCGCCGTGAGACGGGCTGGGCAGAGCGCGGGTTGTGCGGTGGCAGCGCTTTAGATCGTCTGAGCCTCAGCGGTGCTGTCCTGCGCTCTCTTCGGAGCCGCGTTGCGCGTATCAACTTCAGCCAGGCATTTGAGACACACAGCCAATATTAAGGAATCGGATTTGGGAGAGAAAGCGAAGACCATTTGCGTGTTCAGTGTTACTTTTGTTCGGAGCGCTGGATAAGAATTCTCTTGCAGCAGTATCGGAAAAGCAGTCAAATTGGGAAGTGATTACTCTGCTGTTAGGTTGAGAATGTTCACACCGAATACACAGCTAAACCATACCAATCTAGACTACACCACTGTGTCAAACCAGTGTTTTTAAGGTAAAAAGTCAGTTCTGTGTTTTAGCAGCACCTCGCTTCAGCTTTAGTCTCATTGTATTGGCCTCAGTTAAATCAGAGGTTGCTTAGCATCTCCAACTGTTTGGAAAGATGAAGGAATGTGGTGGTGAAAACCTGACCTAACATCAGTACTGATTTGTGTATTTGAACTCTGAACTTAACCAATAATACATTCTCTCTCCCCAACTTCTTTTTTTTTTTTTTTTTTTTTATTAGCTTGCTTTTATAAGGTGTCGTGGGTTTTTTTACATCATTGCATTTGAGCTGTCCCTCACTAAAGGAATGCTTGTTCCTTGTAGAGTGGAATTAGTGTTATTAGAACTGACCTCTTGCATTGAGCTATTCTAAATTTTGGCTATTATGGATACTATTTTTTTCATTTAATTACTTCAAACAAAATTTGTCATTTGTCCCTCCTGCTGAGCAGTACCTTACCCTAAGAGAATTCATGTTTGTCTAATGTTAAAGTGACTATAGGCTATGCTCAGTTTGAGACTTGAGGAGTGAGTACAGCATAACAGTCTGCTCTGTAATGGCACTGCAAATTACAGTATCAATTTGATTTAAGAAATCTTAAGAGAACAAAATGCAATGCAATTTCATTGAGACATATGTGAGGTTTTTTTAAAATTAAATGACAAACAAAGTTTATAGATCGAAAACAATTAACAAGATGTTAATTTCACTATTCATTTGCTATATATCTACTTGTGTAATGTAGCATGAGGCACACTCAGTAATGCCCTCTGTTCTTGATAGGCGCATGAATAATTCTCCTCACATAATTTAATTTAAAACCAGCAGTGCATTACTTTGGGCTAGCTATCTAATAGCAAACTGGAAGATATCAGTGCCTTTTTTAAAATATTCTGTCAGAGTGTGCAGGTCTGAAAGCCTGGAGCGTGATGTTCGTTCTGTATTTGCTTTCCCGGTCAAGGACTGCATTTATAGTATGTAAAACTGTAGTGTGTTAAATACTCTGGTCTCTGGTGTTCCACCATCGTTCTGTAATGGTGTTACTTGTGACAAGGTGTGGGGGAGAAAAGGTTGTAGTATTTATGGGGGAGACAGATTTTTACGCCATTTGAGAAAAGGTTTTAAAAGAAGATGGGGGGAAATTTCTGATAATGTCACAGCATAAGGACTAGGTGGAATTCGGCTACGTTTTCTTGAGTTTGTTGTGTTATTAATAATGCATGATAGTGTGACTGATAATGCTTTCAAACTGTGTCTTAGGTTACAGCCTCCTCCAGTGTCCACTGATAAAAATGGAGAGGGCCTCTGTTGATTTCAGTGGCTTTTGGATAAAGCTTGGAAACACTTTGTACTTCCTGGAAGCCTCTCTTGTTTGAATGAAAGGGTCATTGTGCGCTGCTTTTTCTTCCCCCCTCCCTCTGATTTCTGCGCTGCAAAATAGCTTCTGAATCCTCGTACTGTTGTAACAATTGGGCTTCATAAGTGCCCATTGTTGGGAGCGAGGCGCTGGCCCTCGGGCCGGTGGGTGCGGGCTGCGGAGCCGGGACGCTCCCGCGGCGCTGCCGCCGGAGCCGGGCACGGCGGGTCCCTCCGGGGCTCTCCTGCGTCAGGGCTGCCGGAGCCCGGCCTGGCATGATGTCATCGCTCCCCCTCTCCGCCGCAGGGAGCCCGCCGCCGCTGCTGGGGCCTCCGGGGATGCTGCCGGCACACTTTGTTCTCAGCAGGCTCACGGAGCCCTGCGTTTCAGGTGTTCAGCCTTCGTATCGGTGGTACAGCGTTTTCTGCAGGCTTGGAAATGAGGCGTAAGCGCAAGGAATTGATGCTCGGTCGAGTTACTTTGTTTGAAGAGACCCCTCTGATGGCGTTTTCCCTTTGTATGTTGGAAGCTTAGTGAATGGCACAGCTGTAATGCTTTTTTCTGAAGAAGTTGGCTGGCTGATGGAAGATGCACAGAATATGTATATATGTTTGTTTTCTTTTAATGCAGTGAGAAATCCTATATTTAGGACTTGTAGTTAGCACGGGTTAAAGAGTCTCTATTGCTAGGGCTTTTTTATCCCTAAATTCATTTTGGGGCATCCTTTCTTATTTTGATAATTGTGTTCCCACCAGCTGACCTGTTAAAGGCAATGGAAAATATTTGCTAGGTGGTAGTAAAACAAAACAAAAAGCCCAACACTGGATGAAGCTTAAGCTCCAGTGTCCGTCACTAAGCTGGATGAGGGAGGAACTGTGGTGTGTTTTCATGTTTCCAGATGGTGCTGATATGCCAGAAGTGATGACAGAAATTTTTCATTACACTGCTGAGGTCTGTTTCAGGTAAATTCCCTTCACAGGGCAAACCACAGAAGGGTTGAGGTTGGAAGGGACCTTTGGCAGTTGTCGGGTCCAACCCCGCTGCTGAAACAAGGACTCTCTAGGGCTGGTTGCCCAGGACAATGTCCAGGTCATTTTGAGTATCACCAAAAATGGAGACTTCACCACCTCCCTGGGCAGTGCCAGTGCTCAGCTACCCTCACAGTGAAAAGATATGTCCTGATGTTATGTGGAACCTCTTGTGTTTCGTTTGTGCCTGTTGCCTCTGGTCCTGGCATGGGATACATAAATATATATTGGTAAGATTCTCCCCTGAGCTTTCTGTTCTGCAGGCTGAGCAGTCCCAGCTCTCTCAGCCTTTCCTCCTGTCCCTTATTCATGTTTGTGGCCCCTTGCTGGACTCTCTCCACCATGTCCATGTCTGCCTTGTGCTAAGGAGCACGGAAGTGGGCACAGCACTGGCCACAGATCCTCCAGGGCAGGATCACCTCCCCCAGTCTGCTCACCATGCTTTTAACTGAAGCACTCCAGGAGAGCACTGGCCTTCTTTGGAGCAAGGGCACATTGCTGGCTCTTGGTCATATTGCTGACCACCTAGAAATGCTGAAACACATCACCAAAAATCTACTGTATGTAATATAACATAATCCTGCAATATTATGATAGGATTTCTTAATTTAGGTTGTTGTGACCGTGTCCTGGAAAGGCGATGAGAGTGAAGGTGAGCCTCATCTTTCAGCTGGAGTCTTTTATCTGTTGAGTTAATTAGATGTAATTTGAGTGATGGTGGGAAACTTAACACTGTATGGAACTGTTGGAGTTTTAGTGGAAAAGAGCATGGAACAAAGGGATTTTGTTTTCTTCCTTTGTGATGTGTTAAGTTTTTAGCAATCACTTGTCGACAAGTTTGTTTATTATGGAGTGGCAAAGCAAAACATCAACTTATCACTGCCTAATACTTACATTGAATTGTAGTCTTGGAGTTCTTTTACAAAATACACAACTCGGATCGGAATATCTGGACCCCATGTTCTGGATCCCATTCTCTGTTGAATGTACCGTAGTAGTCTTGAACACCATATCAGAAAGATGATAATAGTTATTTCAGAAATAACAATGTTAAACAGAAGAAATAGTGTAAAGAAATAAAAAGGCCTATGATCTGTGAAGAAAAGATTGGTGATTTAATAATAGGATTGTTTGATAAAAAGAAGAGTAAAACCAGTGACTAGTCTGTCATCTGTACTTTTTATCCTGCCTTTTGTTCCTAGTTTGAACTGTTTCTTTAAGGTTTGATCAAAAAATTGATTTATTCAGTGGATACTCTTGTGTTCATTTGCTCAAATCCTTATCATGGTGCTTTGAGTTGTCCATCTGATCATGAGCTTCATCCTTAGAGGAGAATGAAAATAGTGTTAGGTGAAGCCTATTTGTCCAGGAAATATCTTTCCTGTAGAGACCCTTCATGAGCCTTTCCAAAGTTCATATTAGATCTGCTTTCACTCTCTTATATGATGATATGATACTATTTAAATTATTCTTCCTCTTTAATTATGTCATACCCTCTTTGTTTGTATTTTGTTTTTAATGGTGTTGAGGCAAGATCTCTGTGCATGTAGATTATTTAGCACAACATGACTGATTATGAGTAAGGCACCTCTGTGCTGGCACAGGAGCCACTTGACTACTGCTGGTGTGTGAAAAGAAGATGATACCTGGGGTATGGTATTCACCTAGCTCCACTCAAAATTATTCTGACAATCTCGTATTAGAGAATGTTTCTCCTCACTAGGAAGACAGAAATGTTGTCTTACTTAATTGCTCTGTCTGTAATTGAGGTGTCATTATTTTTCTATTTTGTTGGCTGAGGGTTTAAAAATGACAGCTTATCTTCATGCATTGGTAGAGTTTGTTTTAATGGAATTCTGTATCAATATAAACTTAAAAAAAAATATGGGTGTGATGAAATGATTGAAGGCATTGACCACATACTTAAGCCAACAAATTGCTTAGTGTTTTGGAATGAATGCAGTAGTTCTGTTTTAGAAGCCTATGAAATAATGTTGTTATCAGCACCTGTGTTAGTTTCCAAGTTCAACATACTTAAATACTTGCAGGCTTTTATTTTGCTGCAAAGATATTTTTAAGGGGTAGCTAAAGGGAAAGAGGAGGAAGAAGAAAAGCAAACTTAATTTAAATTAGCAAATATAATTTTATGAGTGACATTTGACCTGTTCTGTATTTTCTTCCTTTGGGCATTTTAATCTTGGAATTAAGACATTTGGGGTTGGAGCCAGCTGTGATCCTTGCAGTGGAGCCCTTCTGCAATACTGTTTTTGCCCTGGGTAAATAGTGTGTGAGTAAATGTCTTTATCTTTGCCATGGTGGTAGTACCAACACTTGCTGCCAAAGTGAATTGCATTAGTGGGAGCCATTGCTTGATTTTACCAAAGGCTGAATTGTTCTGTGATTGTGGAGTTTTGGTTTTAGTGGTTCCCCCCCCCCTTCTTTGTCCAGCTGGATGGTATCCATGTGAACTTCCCACAGTTCCCAAAGGTGTGCCTCTTCCCTTGGGGGTTTATTCTGGGACTGAGACGGGGGTTTTTCAGTTCCCTTGCTTCTCTGGGATTGCTGACCAAGGTGTTCACTCTGTGGGAGGCCCCTCTGGTGCTTCCAAGGCTCACACCACACCTTGTTTCACACAGGTCACTGTGGACAGGCAGCAGATAGCAACAGCTTCTGGCTGGATTTACATGGGCACGTGTGAAACGTTTTAATCCAGATAATATTCCACTCTTATTCCACTCTTCCCTACCCCCTCTATCTTTTCCCAAGAAGCTGGAGCTGTTTGCCATGTTTGAGTGCCAAAAAGGTCTTTTGTCTCTTTGGGAACTGAGGCAGACGTGCTAGGGTAGCTGATATGTAGAATAAAGAATGGCAGAGCTGATGTAAGGGGGAAGCAGCTGTACTTTGCTGAACTACATTTGAAGCCACAGTTTATTGGTGATGTTTCTGTAATGCCAAATTTGTCATTATCAGATTCATATTTTAGATCAAATTGAGCTATGTGCTTTACAGAATAATCCCCTCAAAACCCACAAAACTCTTCAGTCTTCCACCCTTCCGTATTCAGTTATAAATTTGGTTTACTTGGAAGGCTCTTTGGCAACCTGTGGGGGAGGAGAAATGTTGCAAGTTGTTGATTTGAGAAAAAATTTAAGATGCTAAAACAGTGCCTAAAGAGCTAAAGTTTACAACTCTGTTTTTTTAAGCCTTTAAAAGAAACGATAGGAATTTCAACTTACTAAGGCAGGAAGTACAAAGATGGGTTGATTTTGCTTTTTGTTCATTAGGGTTTTTTTTGTTGTTTGGGGTTTTTTTCCTGTTGTTTTGGGGAATTTTTGTAGTTTATTTTGCAAGAGAGAGGCTACACCAAGAGCTCTTGAGTAGATTATATGGGAAATACTGCCATTTGCAGATAATAACTTTTTTCCCAATTCTTCAAATTGTCGATTCTGAGGTTACAAAACACCACAACTGTTTTTTATCTGCCTTTTGGCTTAGGGAAGTCCTACTTGAGCATTCTTGGTAATGACTTCTCATACTTTATCTTTTGAATTCCCACTAACCTGCAGGGCTCATGTAGCAGAAATGATGCATATGAAGTGACAGTGTCAGAAGCAATTACTTACTGATGCACGCTGTGCAGTAATTACTCTCTCAATTTCTTGACAACCATTTCAGATTTGTGGTTTGTAGTCAAGTTTGCAGCGAACTGGAATGTTATCCCTGTGAGGTTTAAAACATTATTGCACGGAGAAATTATCGAGCATTCCAGCACAAACTGATGTATGATGTAGAATTTACTTGGAGTGCTTCTGCCCAGGGCATGTTTCTCAGTCTTTCCAGGAAAATGCTGCTTTGCTTATGGTTTGAGGGGCAAGAGACCATTGGTTTCAAACTTTCCTGTAGAAGTGTAGAATATTGACTTTTTTATTTAGGTTTTTTTGGGGTTTTTTTATGGTTGTATGATCAGCCACAGGTACAATGTGTACATCTGTATTGAGTCATTTACATATGGATACTGAAGCATTTTGAGAAAGAAACTTTATCTCATTTCATGGGTAAGCAATCTGGAGACAGGTAACATGGCAGGCAAAAGCCACCTTTTCAGAGAAAGCAGCATTTCATTGTCTGAGTGAGGAAAAAAGGTTGGTTTTACAGAAACAGACACTCTTTCACATGGCTTCGGATGAGTTTGGAAGTTTATTTTTTATTTGCAGTACAAGCGTCAACTTTTAGGAGCTTTTCTACTATTTGCATATATTACTTGTTATTCCTCCTTAACTTGCTACTTTCAGCAAGCTCCCTTGCCAACTGTTGTTTCCTAATTTTGGCCCTCAAGCCCAGCAACGTCCCACTGAGCTGTCATTAGAGTTGCATTGGGGAAGAATAAGTCCCGTTAAGTCAACAAGGTTGGTGCCAGCATAAGGCTGTCATGTCCCTTTCTGTCTCTTTTATGTGTGAGTTCTGGGAAATGTCAAGTAAACTGCTTTTAAAATTGAAATGTGAAGTGTCTCCTTCAGAAGTTTTGCTGTAGACTGGTAAAATTTCTGTTTATGGTCGTTTCTCAGAATTCATCTGGCAGAGATTTTATGGCACTGCAGACCAATCCAAGTGTAAGTTGTTGTGGTCTCTCTTTCCTGTCCTTGCTGAGGTCTTTCTTTATGACCTTGATCACAGTGGTGATAAGATTGTAAGTGGTAACTTGGGCCTGAGACTTTGTGTTTTCAGGACTGGATAAAAGTACTGAACTTCAGTTCTTCTTGTTCTAATTAGATTTTCATGTTGAAAACATGAAGTTTTTTTTTTAACCACGCATGAATCTTGCCTCGTGGAGAAGAAAGGTGAGCTTGATAGGCTTCGATGTAAAAGGAAGAGAGCTTAGGAGGCATGGGTGGTGAGATAAGGAAGGATATAGCCAGAGCAGAGATAACGTTGGAGTTTGTCATATCTGTTGACCAAACTATCAGCACATCTGATTAATTTTCTGTGATTAGAAATCACTCCTATCAAGCAACTTGACTTTCTTACGGGACATTTTTTGTTTTATTCAGAAAAGTAGCAGTCCTTATTAGGGCAGGTTACTGCAAACCACTATTTTCAAAGGTTATGTAGTAAAGTGAAGCATACTGGCCAGGACTGGTATACTGAAATGACAATATAGCTGATCTTTCTGTATTTTTGTGACCTCTCTATGTTATTGAAACCTGCTGGAAGACTTCACATGTTCTTTAAAATACATTTTTCCTTTTCAATGAAAAACTTCAGTGGTATCCTAAAAGAATGGAAATACTTGGTTGAAGGACTGGACAAGTGCTTCAGAAAGATTTGATCCTTGTGCTTTTACACAGATGTGTTTTCATCAGTCCTCAGAGCCAGAAGCCTATGGGAGCACAAGAAGTAGGGACGTTTAACTGGGTGGGATGTGACACTGAAAAGAGGCTGTTGGGAAGAGTTGTTTGGAGTGGTCTGTGCTCAGGCTTTCCTGAAGCAGTCCCTCTGGATCTGCCAGCCTTAGGGGGCATGCGGAGAACAGCTGGTTTCTATATTAAAATATGCTTGTTTCCACTTCTCTTGTGTATTTCCAGTACATGTAAAAGAATTGTGTTCTATTCTGAAAGTAAGCCACCCTTTTCCTTTCTTAGTGTCTTCTGTTGCACATATTCCAGATCTATTGTGTAATGGAAATAACGTGTCCCCCCTGACCCCCATGGCTGAGAACACGCCTGTCATTGAAATTCTGTGGCCTTCTTCTGTTGTTTAGTTGGAAACAGACCTAAATATCTTTCTCTGAGTCTTTTTGCTTGGGCTAGAGCAGAAAAGTGGTTTAGTAAAACAATTCTGGTTTTAAGATCATTTCATTAAAAATTTCTACCAGACAGTCTTGATTAAAATACATTGTATTTTATATTGTGCATCTGCCTTGCTGTATTGCATACAAAGGAGTACGAAAAGAAAAACTGCAGGAAAGAAAAATGTTTAGGATGCTTTTAAAGATGCTAGATGAGGACTTTTTCTTGTTTATTTTTCTTAAAGCTGCTTTAGATTCTTGTTGGTTTCTTCTGCCACTACCCTGTCCTGCCACTTCCTTGTCCCACCTCTTCCCGCCTTCCTTGAAACAGTACCAGAACAATAAAAACAAAAGCTTTTGGTTTCCTGACATTACAATCACAGAATGCAGATGGCCTCAGCTGTTTTTCTGTGGTGCTTTATATTCATTGTTGCAGCATTTGAAACAATTCCAGAGTGTGTGTGGCAATATGTTTTGTTATCAACTACATGAATGCTGAAACTTAAACAATGAATGGGTATCTATTAACTCCCAGATTTTTGTTTGCTATAAAGGGCTTGGAAAAATTTACCTATCAAAGGAATGAATGATCAAGAGATTATTTTTATCAGGTGGAGTTTACATTGAATATCCACTTAGCAAAATGACCTCTTGTTTTTTATTTCATTTCACAGTGCATTTCTTTGTGTTATGATTTTTGAAACATTGCTATTCTTGAATTTTGGGAAGCAAAAGAAAATGGGAAAGCAACAGGACCTTTAACAGTCAGCGGGTTAGGGTTAACTCTTTTTTGTCTTTCTCACTTTTAAAAAGTCTGCAGTAGGAGGAATTGTATTGTCAGTTGAATGTTCAAAGGAGTATGTTCTTGGATTGAGATAAGGAATTGTTACAAGCAAGTATGGGTTCCCTAGATGACAAACAGGAAAAAAAAATCAGAGCCTTTTATGACTGGTTATTTTCTTTGTCTTTTCTCTATTTCCTCCAAAGCAAGTCCTTCAGCTTTCCCAGAGGAAGGATGGCACTCCATCCACACACATTTCACTCGCCCTTGAGATCCATACCTGTGTGTTTGTATCTCATATTTGCACCTTTGTTTTACAAAGGCAGACAGTGAACTTGCTTTGCTTTCAAGGTTTTCCGGCATGGAAAGTGGAACAGTAACTTTTATAATGAAGGTTTCAGAGGAAGTCCCAGCTGTGAAAATCATAGGTGGTAGATCAAATCCAGTGGGATGATGGCTGCTACAGACAGTGGCTGAAACACCTGATCCCAGTTGCTTCAACAGCAGTGCTGCAGTCGAGTGAGAGGGACCCTGAAGATTTTCCTCATGTGGGTAATTTAACCTGCTTTAAAAAGTGTTCAAGACCCAGTTCCAGTACCAAATTAAGTGGTCTAAGCACCACTTCAGCTTGCACTTTGCCAGGTGGTCTTGCCAATGGGGGAAGGGGGATAAGAGTGTGAGACAGAGGGTTTATGTGTTTCAGGATAAAAGGGAAGAATTCTTCTTTGTGTATATCCAAGCAAGAGGTTTGCTGGAGAAGGGAGTCCTCTCTAATGAGAACTACGTGCAGCTCTGTTTAAGGAGGAGGAACTGGAAGGAAGGAAGCAAGTCATAATCTGAAAGCATTTGTCTATTGATGAAGTGGCTCTTTGCTTACAGATTTGGCAGCTGCAGCTTTTCTTGAATCATGGTTTTTATTCCAAGAATTCTTGTATAATGCGTTTCTTACCTTAGTCTGCCAAACTTTGGATCTTTATTTCCTGCATTGTAGAGAGATGCCTTTTTTTCCTCCAGTTATATATGGTTTAATATTTATTAAAGAAGGAATCAGAATTTTTCTATTTTGTTTTAAAAGTAAGCTTTGTCTAATTTGTACTGTATTAATAGCTCTCTGTGTATGTATTGAAAGGATTTTTCTTTAATATTAGAATAGGGGGTTCTGAAAAATCAGAATGGTGTTTGTTGCCCTCCAGAAAGCTCAGTCTAGGGTTTTTGCCTTTTTTTTCCCCCTCTATGTTTTTTAAAGGCTAGACTGAATCAACAGATTGCCATCTCATTTCACATTTCCTATGGTCCAGACACTATATAATTTAATTACTTGTTTGATTATCACATTTTTCCCTTAGGGCTTGAAAATAGAATATTTTACCATTTCTCTTGGCAAGTTAAAATAGGGCAAGTCTTATTTTTGACCAAACTCTTTTGCCTTTAATTTTAAGATGCTGGCTCTTGGCTTGACTTTCTGTCCCTCCATACATCTTAAGCACCTGTATTTGCTCTCACAATGTAACCAGACCAGCTGCTGATCATCTGCCAGTTTGACGTATCAAGAAGTCCTCAAATCTCTAAGTGTACCTACCATATCTTTCCTCCAGTGCCTCCCTCTCCCCAAATTGCTTTTATTTACTCCATACTTTCATCTTTTCTAGAGTGTAGATTCCACAAGTGTGTGCACACTATCTGTCTTGCCAGTCAACTATTTTTATTTAGGCTTGGACTATGAATTTTGGAGCTGAAGTAATTTTGTGTTTGATAAACATAGTTATTTACTGTAATATCTGTAGCCTTATTTTGTGTACTGAGGATGTTCTCTGGCTGAACTGGGAATCCTGTTGCTGTTTATGAGTCTAGCTGGTGGTTTTGGCTTAAGGTCAGTCTAAGTGTTACTTGTATCTTTTCTAAGATAAGTTGTATCTTTAGGAACTTTTTTTCCTTTGTGTTAGGCCCTTCGACAGGCATGGTTTTGCACTTAAAAGTGTTCACCCAAAACCCAAGAATGAGAAAGGATATTTTGAAAATAATCTGTGATGACCATTTTCTCTGAAAGGTGGCTGTGTGCTATATAGCATTTTTAAACCTGAAGCAGGGTAGAATTAGGCTATTTTCTGAATGGTGTTTGTAGTTCAGGTGCTGTTCAAGTCCCCTTGTTTGACTTTTGACTTACAGCCCTCAGTTGTGAAAACCTCTCCTCTTTGGCTCTCATGGTCTGCACCCTGCACAAGTTGGGAGGCTTCCCACCATTATAAAGTGCAGAGGGAGAGGGTGTGATTGTAGGGTTCTGTAGGGTCTTCTCAATCCTAAATCCAGTTTCTCTGGATTCTCTGTGCTGAGCAGTACAGGAAAGCTGGCCTAAGTGCATGGCTCATAGTTTCTGTTGCTGGTACAAATTCTCATTGTTCTTATTCATTTGTAAATTACAGTAATATGACTGTTGCATGTTGAAGCTGTTTTATATTTGGTTCAAGACATTCATTTTGGTGACAGCAGAAATTGATACAAAGCCTCTGTATGCTGAAAGATTCCAATGAGTGTCTCTATGTGGAAAATATAAAGTTAATGTTTTAATTGCATGCTATCTAAGAATTTTTTATTTGAAGATGTCATGTATACAATAAATGTACACCAAGACAGAATTAATTGAATTAATAACAGACTGTATCACAGGAATTTAAAGAAAGAAGCTGCCTGGCAGGGTGGAAGCAGCAAACCACTTAATCAGAACCAGTTGAGCTTTCTGGATCTTTGTTCTGTAATTATTTTGAGCAGATGAGTGGTGTTGATGAACAAAAGAGGGTGGCAGTATTAATGATGCTTTAAAATCAGTCTTGCACCACCATTTAGTTTTTTTATGGGACACTTTTTCTGATATAGCCTCTTCTGACTTGCTTTCTATTGTCATAGAGGGAATATTGAGCTGGTCTCCATCTGAAATAGCGACTCAAAGACTTTTTTTTTTTTAGCTGGTATGTGGGGAGTGTGCATTCCTGTACAGTTCTTAGTCTTGCATAGTTTTTAGAGTTGCAGCACTGCAGTCACTCTCTAAATATTAAAGCTGAATAGTAAATTGACAGCATGTACAAAAGGCCATGATTCAGTTTGAAAAGGTTTTGTGTGCAAAGTATCCTTGACTTTGTATTAATCAAGCTTGCTTTTTACCATTAAGGACAACTTAAGCCACTGTTCTAGTATGTAAATGGAAACTTTTCATGTCGGTGTGGGATTTACAGAGAGGAATGGTTGAGATATTGAAGACAAAAATCCAGGGTTAAAAGCATTCTTACAAAGAAGCAAACTAGGCAGCAGGGAAATTTGAATTGTTAGAATCATGTGAAAGAATTCTTTGGAATGTGCATTAGAAACTTGCAAGCAATGCATGTGGGTACATATTGCATCTGTGCAAGGTCAAAAGTAGGTGAATCTGCAAGTTGTATAACCTAACCATTTTTATTTCTGTATTGGGAAGACCCGTTTTTCCTGGTTCTTTTCCTGAAGAGGAATGCATAAGGCAATGAATCATATTTTTCTCTGGGTAAATCAGGAAAGAGCTAAAATTAGACCTTCAGAGTTCATTCTTTTTATTCCCGCTCAAAGCTGGGGAAAGCTTGGTAGATGGCATTGGCAGGTTTTGAATTGAATTGAGTAGTTTCTGGAACTTTTTTTCCCCCTGTTAAACTCCTATAAAAAAGTCATATCCATTGATATGGATAGCTTCATGTAGAGACTTCCAAAGCAATGCTGTCCTTGCATAGGTTGGAAACTCCATGTAGTATCTCTGAGTTTGTAAATCCTACTAATTCTTATCAAACCAAGACACAGACCCTGCTGTCCTCCTCTTGCAGGTGGAGCAGCAAGAGAAGCAACACAGGTAAGAAGAGGGAGCAGCATAAAAATGAGAGCCAGGAAGGTTTCCTGCATCCACTACAAATCTACATGGTGATATGGCTTATGTTCAGTGTTAGGTGACTCAGGGAGGTACTGATAAAATTAGGTGTACTAGTTAGTTCAGCGTAGGATACTTGCAGTGCATGCATTAGCTGTTCTAATGTGCTGCTAATTACCAAGTCCAAATTACAGATATGTAGGCCAGCATAATTTAAGGTGGTGTGAATGAAGTAGGAACTGAAAGCCCATCATGGTTCCATACACTGCAAATAGTATTAGGTGACTGTTAGATCAGCAACGTGAGCTCCCACGCAGCTATGGAAAGGGGCTGGATTTAACTAGATCTTCCAATTAAATGTAACATGTTTCAGCTCTTTGGTCATCTTGAGCAGGTTTGTAGTTTGCTTTATGCACACAGTTCAGTTTACTGAAAAGGTGTGAGAGGGAGGCACTGGAGAATTACCTGCTCTCAGCTGAGCTCTGCCTGTCCAGGAAGAGCCAGGCCAAGTCTGCAGTCTTGGACATCCCTCAGCCAGGGAGACTTCCTCAGAGGTTGTGTCTAGCTGGTGACTTCCCTTTTGATAAGCAGGCTGACTTTAATAACCTAAGTCTTTTATGCATGTCTTCTTAAATTACACGGTGGTGTGATTTAACTCAGCCCCACACAGCCTCTCACTCCCCTCCTGTGGGATGGGTGAGAGAATCAGAAGTGTAAAAGTGGGAAAACCCTCAGGTTGGGGTTAAAACAGCTTAGTAGGTAGAGCAGAGCAAAAAGGAATTCTTTCACCACTGGTCATGGGTAGGTAGGTGCTCAGCCATGTCCAGGACAGCAGGGAACTATCATGTTTAATGGGGAGGGTTGATAAAGTGTGAAAAACAGGAGAGGAAGCAAAAGGCATTACCAGAGCCAGGTGGTGGTTGCTGGTGTTGAAAAATCTATTAGCTGGCACGGCAGGAACCAGCAGGTAGGGAGCTGGGCCTGAGGAAGAGGGGTGGCTTCAGAACTTAACAGATATTAAAACTCTAGTCCGTGTTTTCTTCAGCTCACCTGTTTCAGAGCCTCTGTGCCTGCAGTTTACTCTTTGCTTCCCTCGTGTTTTGGGGGATCACCATGACCTAATTAAGCTGTTTGTGTGGCTAAACTGGATTAGTGAAATGTTAATCTTTGTTAACCCCTTCTTTATTCTCTGTTTGTTTATTTTTAATCCAAATTGTTTCACTGATCCTATTTTGAGTGGAATGCCACAGTGGGTATTTTTTTTCCAATGACAAAGAAATTCTGAGATGCTCTCTTTCACTGTCATTCACTGCTGGGTGCAGCGCCAGGGCTGCACTAAACTGGTGCTTGTGGATTTGTATTGTGCCTGGTGAAATTATATTTCTCTATTTTTTCATTATATTATTTACATTGCAAAATGCAATGGGATTCTTACTATTTTGAAGGTTTGATGTTGAGAAGCATTTTGGCCTGAAACTTCCTGAAGTATTGTTGGGTATTTATGGATTTCATATGTCATTTGACATTTCCTGACAAGTAGTCTTATAGTTGTAGCTATTTGATCATTGATTCTGATTTAAATCTGAGGTAGTTTCAACTTTGCAGCCTGTGGGACAGTTTGCATCTTGATTTTTGTAGAGCTTTTCCTATGATATAACAAACACCTGAGTGGTAAATGTGTGTGAGGAACCTCAATGATGTTTGAAAGACCTCTTTAGTCTTCAACAGGCAATACTGTGTTCCATTAAAAGACTCCAAAGTTTCCCTTTTACATGGAATTTGTATAAAAGAAATAAATTATTTACAGATAAATATTTTTTAAAGACCTTTTTACTGTAACTTGGATAAGGAAAGGACTTTCTAGCTGTTACTTCTGCTAAAGGAGAGAAACCATGTGAAAAGCATGATCTGATGGTAGCAGTCCTTTGATAGCTGTTAAGTGTGGGGACTTGCTCTCTATATAAACTTATGGGATGCATCATATTTTTATCTGTTTATTTCCTCTTATGCCTTCATTTTCTCAGTTGCAGAATACAACTGTCCATTTCTGCTGGCGGGTTGGTCTCTTGCGTTTGCTAAAATTGCTCTTCACTGTTTGTATCAAAACCAATTCAATTAGTAGTGAATTAGTCAGCTAACTGAAGGGAACCAGGATTAGCTCAGTTGGTTAGAGCATGGTGCTAATAACACGAAGGACGTGGCTTAATCCCCATATGGCTCTTCACCTAAGAGTTGGACTCAATGATCCTTGTGGGTCCCTTCCAACTCAGAATATCCTTTTAATTCTGTGACTCTCTAATTCACACAGAGAAAGATCTCAAAACCGTGAGTTATTTTTGCCTGCTGGAGATATGCTGCAGTTGGTGTTTTGTTGGAGCAGGGTGTCTGTGTTTGAGGCTGATTGTAAATTTAGAAATTTAGGGTTAATTGCTTTTTGCCTCTGGATGCAAGCAAATAGTGTTTGTGGGTTTTCCCCCTCCCCACTGCTGATGGCTGTCTCGTGACAATCACTAGAGAGGAGAGAAAGGGGAGCCCAGGCAATGGAAGTACTGGTGCTTAGTACTTGTAATGGGAAGAAAAGAGGCTGTCCAGTGTCCTGGAGTTGCACAGATCAGCAGGGCTGAACTTCTCCAATGTTGGTGAGCTGTCCCTTGACATTGCCTTGCCTTGTTGGAATCAGTACCTTTGGAAGCCAGCATGGCCCAGTCTGAAGGTCCAGTAGTGTGCAGTATTCCAAGCGTGGGGGTTCTCCCAAAAGAGCTGGCTGGAGATGGGAGAAGGAGCATCGTGCTGAGCTGGCAGCCAGCATTCCAGCAGGGCAGTGTGGAGGCAAGGGGAGGGGGCTGCCAGGGCATTCCAGCAGGGCAGTGTGGAGGCAAGGGGAGGGTGCTGCCAGGGCATTCCAGCAGGGCAGTGTGGAGGTAAGGGGTGGGTGCTGCCAGGGCACTCTGGCAAGAGCAGCGTCCATGCAACATCTGAGGGCCTTGATGGATGGCAGCAAGGCCTGTGGGGGTTGCCTTACGTTTCTGTCTGGATCAGGACTCGGTGGTTTCCAGAAATCAATTTTAGTCCTTTCATTAAATTACGGACAGACTCCAGCTCTAAAGAGTTGAAGAGTGTGTTGGCAAGAATGTCTCTTGGGAGGAGATGGTGCAAGGCTTCTTTAAATAGGCAAACATCCATTCAGTGTTTGTTAGGGTTTGGGGTTTTTAATTGTAAGGGAAGAGAGCATCACATATTTTGCAGTGTTAACAATCTCAATGGAAAGTTCTTCAAGTCACGGATTTTTCTTTTTATTTTCAAAATATGCACAGCCTTGCATATAGGTGAACCCAGTGATTGTGCTGTGTGGTTTCCAAGTTCAGGAGAAAATTTGGCCTTTGTATATTTTCTCTCTTCTATGTATGTGGAAGATAAAAAAAAAAAAAAAACAGCCAAGGAACACAACAGCTTAGTACATGTCTGAGGTTTTTCCTCAATTATCTAAAAGTTGACATTACATCATCTGCACAGATGTAAATATAGAAAATAGTAGGTGTGTTAAATCTCCTGACATATTTTTAAAAGCTTTTTACAGAGGACTGACTTCACTTGAATGTATGTTTGTGTCAGTAGAGATGTGGCATTATATCACTTTTTCTTTCTGGGAGATTGAAAGTTTCTTTAAATGCTTATTTTCATCTTTTATGGTTGTTTTAGCTGTGGAAATGCTGTTATCTTTTCTGTCTTTGGCTCTACTCTTTCACAAGATGGTTATATTTCAGTGAAGTCATGTCCTAGTTTTTCCTAACTATTCCTCTCTCTGTACATTTCAGATTTCCCAAATACACATATTTTTCTTTCTGAACAATGATATTATTGATTTATATCATTGAACAGATTGATAAATAATGTAGCTGTGTGGTTTTGTATGAAAATCAGCAGAGCTGTTGCTTTTTCAGACAAATAATAAAAACAATACCTCCTTCAATTTCAGTGCTAAAATGCAGAGAATTAGAAAAATACATATGAGTATTTTGGGTATTGCAAGACCTATCCTAGGTCCTGATTCAGAGTAAGTTCCCTGTTTGAGATAATATTTAAGACTTAGTGTAAAGAAAATCCAGAGTTACCAGGCTTCTCAGCTGTAAAAGGACTTGTTAAGCATTCAATGGAAATGCAGTTTGGTTTTTGATGTAATGTGTTTTGGACAGGCAGTGCTGTAACCATCTCTGTCTGTGGCTACTGAGTGGAAGTAAGTGTTGTGCCAAATAAAGAGTCTAACTTGGCTTTGAAATTGAACTTTGAATATTAGTCTAAAAGCACAAAACAAACCCAACCAATTCCGAAATCAATTTCTATTGCCATGTAATTGCCGCATGTAAGAAAACAAGAGAGGAGTTGGAGTATGTTTTCTCTTCTGCAGGTGTTGCTGAAATAGTTCTGTTTATTTTAAGCATATGATTTCATGCAATTGTGCCTGATTGTTAGTGCAGTTGTCAACAGCTGCATCCTCATTTAGCTAATTGCATTCTAGTAATATAGCTAAGCTTATTTTAAGATACGCAGTTGTACATTTTTGGTTTTTTAAAGCAACAGCTCACACTCAGAATATTTACTGCAGAAAGTTCTCTGCTATCACAATGAGCTGTCACTGCTCCAAGAGGAAATTTAAGAGCTTCTACACAAGACTTTTTGCCAGTCTAGTGTATGGATAGCACCTGTGGAAAGCTGGACCATGCCACTGAAATTCATACAGTTCTAAACACCTTGAAGTGGTCTTGTCCTTGGGGTCAGTTTCATCATCTGTTCTTTGGGAATGTTTTGTAGTTAACTTGTAAAACTTTAATTTCACAGTTATCTAGTTCCTACTGCTGCATCAATATTCTGCTTACAGGAACAATGAGCTTCTCTTACTGATCGTCTCCTTCTAGAAATATGTACATAAAATGGGAAATTTGTGTAAGTTGTATATGTATAAAAAGCATAATAGGCGAGAAGACTGTCTACTGATGCATGCTGATTCTGGATATTTGTGTGGTTTTTTTACTGGTATGTGTTAGTGACGTGATCACAGTCAATGGTATGAAGTGTATAATGCAGTGTTGTTTTTATTTGTTATATAGCTTTATGCCAGTATATACAGGCCTCTAAAACCCGAGATGGTGGCAGCCGTTTCATTTCAAGTGCACCAGAAGGTAAAGGAAAAAGTGTGGGGAAAAAAAAAGCTTTTTGTTCATCTGATACTCTTTCTTCATGGACATTTATGTGGTTCTTGATCTTCTAACCTTCTAGACTCTTCCTTCACAGCTAACTTCTTGCAATAGATGGTGGTTATCTTTTTTCCTGAGTCTTCATAATGAAATTAAGAGATCTCATGATGTCACTTCTGTGTCTACCTAAAAGTTGCATCATCTTTGCATTTTGTCTATTTGTGCTTTTCTTCAGTAACAACATTGCACTGAAACTGAAGCTTTAGCTATGTTTTAATGAGAATCAGAAATATCTGAAGAGTGGCTTAGAGAATTGCTGTCATGACCACAATCTCAAGCTTGTCACACTTAAGGAAAAGCACAGATACCTAATGACACAGAAATGTTACAATGCTAATCCTTGCTAATATCTGCAGTCTGACCATATGCTAATGAACTGTCTTGCTTTTTCTGTTTCTCTTAAAAGGGGTGTGTCCTTAATTCACTTATCCTCGCATCTACCTGCTGATGTCCTGCTTTTTGGCCTTTTTTGTGCTCAAAAACGAAATGAAATATTTACCTCTGTATTTTTCTTTCATCTGCAGGGGAAAACTTTGAACAGACTCCGTTAAGACGCACATTTAAATCCAAAGTTCTTGCTCGCTATCCTGAGAATGTTGAATGGAACCCTTTTGACCAGGATGCAGTGGGAATGGTCAGTATCATTTAATGACTTTTGGGGGTTTTTTTGTTACATTCTAGAGAATTATTAGAGAAATAAATTAGTCTGCAATTAATGAATCTTTTGTTGTGCATGATTTTTTCCATCTAACAGAATGTGGTATATCATAATTTAGATAAAATATAGTACTTTTCTCTGTCAAGTCTGGTCTTGATGACCAAAATACTTTCCTTTATTTGTGTTTGAATTCGGTTATTTTATTCCCATCGAGGCTGGTAACAAAATGGTTATGAGTTTCAATAGAAATTGCATGCAGCCCTTTTAACACATTTCTTTTGTTTTTCTGATTTGGAACCATATCACTGCATTGTGCAGAAACGTAGCACTTGATAGAATTTAAAGTGAAATGCAATGGTAGTTTGTGGATTCTAAATCCCATTTTCACCAATGCTTCTGGAGGCAGGGGGAGAGAAAAGTGTGTTTTAATGGATGTTATCTTGCCTTCCCCTTTTTTGTAGCTGTGTATGCCTAAAGGGCTTGCTTTCAAGACACAAGCAGATTCCAGAGAACCTCAATTCCACTCTTTTATTATTACTCGTGAAGATGGCTCACGGACATTTGGATTTTCTCTCACATTTTTTGAGGAAGTCACTAGCAAACAGATCTGCAGTGCAATGCAGACGTTGTATCATATGCACAATGCTGAATATGACATTCTTCATACTCCACCCAGCAACGACAAGGAGAGCTGCAGCAGTACTGGAGACTGCAATGGCACCTCTGTCTCAAAGCTACAGCGATTTAACTCCTATGACATCAGCAGAGACACACTCTATGTCTCAAAGTGCATTTGTCTGATTACTCCAATGTCTTTCATGAAAGCTTGTAAGAAAGTTCTAGAACAACTTCACCAAGCAGTGACTTCACCTCAGCCACCACCGCTACCTTTAGAAAGCTACATCTACAATATTCTCTATGAGGTTCCTCTTCCTCCAGCAGGAAGGTCATTAAAATTTTCAGGTGTTTATGGACCAATTATCTGCCAGAGGCCAAGCACCAGTGAACTACCATTGTTTGATTTTCCGGTTAAAGAAGTTTTTGAATTGCTTGGAGTAGAAAATGTGGTTCAACTCTTTACCTGTGCCCTTTTGGAGTTTCAGATACTGCTTTATTCACAGCGTGAGTACTTGGGTTTTGTTTTCTTATCTTGTAGTTGTACTGGCACAAGGTCTTATTGTGTGTTGAATTCTAAAAACCATACTAACAACAAAATAGCTGCATTAAAGTGATATGAGCGTGCTAATACAGTCTGGCTGATCTGTGTGTAGGTCTTAATGTAAAGAAAAGCACTGGCATTGTAAGGACAGTTACATTGGCTCCTGCTGTTAGACACCTAAACTTAAAACTGGGTTTTCACGTAATCTCCTCTATTCATGGATTGGCTGATCCCTTTAATGTTGGCTCTGGAACTGTGCTACTGCATAGAGCAGTTTGCCTTCTTCCATGTTCCTGTGTAACTGCTTAGCTGAATTCCCTGCAATCTGCAGAACTAGCCATGCATTTTGAGAAGATACCCAATTAATTATACATCTGGTTCTGAAGAAGGGTTAATCATGCAAACAGAATTTTCTCTTGGAGTACCCAAAGTCACATTTCAGTAGTTACTTTGAAAGATAAGTACCTGAAAAAAGTTTTGACTGAATTTAAATCCCAACTCTATGTTCAGGCTTTGAAACAGTTATAGCTGAAGCCACAGAGCTAAAGCTTGCTTTGAGGAGGACGGGCAGCAGTTGAGCTGAAATAGCTTGTTCATCAATTAGTGAGTAGTGTGGGAGTGCTATCTATTTTCTGTCTTGAAATTTGTGGATACTGGTCTTCTTACTCTGCATCCTGTTGCTCTAACACAGAGTATGTGGAATTAAGCCAGAAGATAATTTCTCTACCTTTTTTTTTTTTTTTGTCCCAAACTGAGTAGGTTTAGTCCAGACTCACCCATTCTGAATGGTGTGGTTTAAACAGACAGCCTGCATTTTGAACACTGCTTTATAGTAATGGTTAGGAAGCCTGAAAGACCCCAACACAAAATCAAGGCTAATCCATGGTGTTACTGAAATTTCTTTTCGATGTTTTTTTTCCCTTGAGCTGTCTCTGAAATATGTAGAATACAAATGGTAACTGTTTACAAAATATAACCTGCAGTTACCAGCAACCTTCTCCAAGCATGAAATACAGATTTTGTGTTAAGTGTGTTAAGATCTGTGCATACACTAAAGCCAAGGATGGATTTGTATGTACAGTCAGGGTGATTAAAAGTGTGCAATGGCAGCAGGGTGTTACATCACAGGTGTTTCAATGTATAGACACTGTGAACTGCAAGAGAAAAACTGTGCAGTAATTCAGCTGCAGTAAAAAAAAACTCACTGAACTCTCTAGTGGTTACTCTCTTGGATTTAAAAAACAAATTCCTCTACTTATTGTTCATAGCAAGTCTAGAAATACTTGCCTAGCAGACAAGCTTTTGGGGTTTCCCTAGAATCGGATTAGGCATTCATATGTTTGAGACTGGGGGAGAGTTTGTTTATATGGATACCTGTGTCTCACCAGTGGAGGATTCAAACATCAGCTCTTTCATCTGAGGAAGGGGGTGTTTGTGTTGTCCTGTAGCAGTGCCTGTGCAGTGGTGGTGGGGTGGAAGCTCTGCAGAAAAGCCCTGTGTGCATTGCTGTGTGGGAACAGTGCTCCTGCATCTCTTTCCAGGCTATTGCCTTAGGAGTGCTCTTTTGTCCCAGGCTGGAGCTCAGCTCACTTCTGGGCTTGTCTACTGTATTCTGGCTTCTCTTTCCAAGTCCTTTTAATAGGTTCAGCTTTCTGTCTTGGGCCCTTTCCAGGTGTCTGATCAGTGGCTAATTAAAGAATCTTAAAATAGCCCTGGAACAGTTGAGTTTCTTGCTTGCAGGCACAGATGTTTGGAGTTCAGAGGGATGAGGGATCAGTTAGGACAGTTTCTGTCCAGTTTCCCTGCCTCACCCCGAGCTTTGGCTGAGTTGGGCTGTGTTGTACCTTATGGAGGTGTCTTGTCAAGATCTCACCTTGGGTTTTGGCTGAAAAATTTTTCTTCAGCAGAAAAAGAATTTTAGTTATTTGTTTGCTGACTCTTGACCCTCAGGTTAAGTGAACTGCCTGCAGCAGTGCCTTCTCAGTAATAGCAGCCAATTGTTTTTGAAATACAGCTTTTCTTAAGGACTTTCTGAGGGCTTTCCATCCCTGTGCTGTTTTGTTTGTTTGCTTTTGTTGTTCTTTTCTACTGGAACATGCTCCTAATATATTCTCCTCTTTCTTCCTTATGGTTCAGTAACATCTGGTTTTTGCTCTTTGTGAAACAGGAAATACTGAATGGAGATACAGGTGATGGTGTACTCCATTTTAATAGGAATCAGAAATTGCTTTACTTTTGTAAAGGCTTTTTCATGTTCTTGCATGCACACCAGTGTGAGGTCTAGGTTGTCCTTCAGAATATAAATGCTAAGTTTTTTAATATCCTTTGAGTTTGCTAAATCTCCTACTGCTCAAACCCATGACAGGTGAGGTGATTGAGATGACTTCTTGTTCTCCTAGGTCAGATGAGATTATGATACTCATTGGGTGGATTTAGATTTAGAACAGTATGTGTCAGGATCAGCAGATTTGTAAGATTTACTTGAAAAAATACCAGAAAAACAAATACACAAAGAAACACCACCAAAATAAAAACCAAACCTCTTGGAGGTCTGATGGAACTAGATGATCTTGAGGTCCCTTCCCACCCAAACCTTTTCATAATTATATGTTGATGATTCTCTATGAATTTATTGCTCAGTGCAATCCTTTTTGAAACAAATTATTTTAGTGTTTTAAGTTTCAGTCAATCCTTAGAGTAGGAGTAACTTCACTTGGCAGTGAAAATGTTTTGATTTAAGGTTCCTTTGACATGTTTCTGACTTGATGCTTCTGGAAATTCTTCTTTTGTCCCACGATGTTGGCACAGCCTTTTTGTATTTTGGATTGCTGTTAAGTCAAGTGTAGGGAATGAATGCCTCAATTTGATTGTCCTTTTGAGAGACCTGTCTACCATTTGGAAAAATGTTAGAGGCATGCAGTGCCTGTAAGAGAAGGAAGAATCTGAAGCTGCTGCAAGTGCTGAGGAACTCTGGAAAGAGTCAGTGGTGCTGGAGGCCTGTGGGAGGGAGGTGCCCTTGCCAGATATTCTGTGGGAGCTGGTTTGCATTCTTGCAATTTATGTTGCTCTTGTAACTGTGAAATAGACTTATTCCTTATCTCAGAGAGCACCTAGAGCTCTTCTGAAAAGTGTGTACTGAGTTAAGACAGCTGTGAAATCTACTTGGAGGTGATTTTTCTAAACAGCTAAAAACAAAAAAAGGAGAAATGTAATGCACTGCTGCCACAGACCATGATCTTGGACAGTTTTATTTTCTGGGTAGCAGCTGTCTGCTGCCATTTTACAATACAAATATGGAGTTTTTTTCTGCTCTGCCTTTTAAGCACTCCTGCCCATTTTTGTTTCAGTTGCTAAAATTTATGTTCATTCTGGAGATATGAAGTATTAGTTTAATTTCTTTGTGGTACTAGTCCTGTGATGCCTAAGTCTGATCTCTTACATAGGATGCTTTGTTGTTATGCCTCTAGTGATTTAGGAGCCTTGCTGCTTGAATCCCCATGTCCCCACAGGATAGGAGATACTTCACCCCACCGTTTCTGCTAACCACAGTTATTTCTTACTGCAGTTACAGGGTTTTTTGAAGTTACTTGTGAGTTACTTGACAAATGCAACAGTATTTCACTGTGATCCACAGAGCAGGAAGATTAAAAGGAAAAAATGTTCCAAAATGTGATCATATAATTGTTTTACATTTGGCTGAGTCAGAGGATTTCTGTAGGCACTTGACAGACTTCTTTCTGGTAGAATGTGAAAATGCAGAGGTGGAATTATGGTTCTTAGAGTTGCCACCTTCTTCCCATCCTGTTCCTCTTTTTCCAGGCACAGAACATCTCAATTTTTTTTTTTTAAATCTTTTACAGATAAATACTGCTGTGTAATTTCTCATACACACTTTTAGAGAATGTATTTTATCTATAGCAATTGGTTAGAATAACAAATCATGCTTCTTCTGTATTGTTAAGTAGCCATATTAAAAAAGTAGTGGATTTTCTCCTCCTTGCACAGTGATCAGTCAAGCACTTTCCCATCTAACTAGTGCCCTAGTCATATGTCATTATTTCTGTACCAGTGCTTGTGTACAATACAAGGCCCAGAGATCATATTGTTGACACCAGAAAAAGCACATTTGATTTCAAGGACAAGAGCAACAGCACTGCTGAAACACTTCTTCACTCTTTTAATCTTTTTGTTGTTGTTATTTTTAAATCTTCTGTAATTCTTTGGTACAAGAACTGTGCTGCTTGCCTCTTTAAACCCAAAAATCCCTCCGTACCCTCTCAGGATAGGTATAATTTAAGAAAACATAGGAGTTAGTTGGGTTTTTATTTGCAGGCTTTTGCCAACAGCAGAATGCAGTCACTGTTACTTGCAGGCTGCAACTGGGCAGGCCACATAGTTGGGAATAGCTTAAGCCATGTGAATATCCAGGATCAGAGAGCTGCATTTGCAGATAGCTCCATGGCAGGGTGACTGCCCAGTGGATAGAAATTCTGAACTATTGATGTTACTTTGTAATTAATTTGAAAGGCTAATACTAAAGTTAGCTTAATGACAGGGGGAGAAGTCGTATTTAAATCATCTAGCAGGATTAGACAGGGGGTTTTGTGTAGTAGGAAAACACTGTTTCTATTCTAAGGCTTGTTCTTGGAGATAAACAAGCTGAATGCAAACCAGCTGGAATGTTTGTGTATCTATGGCTACATTTAAAGTTCCTTTTAAAACTGAAGAAAATAGGGTATGGAATAAAATCTTCTTCCCAAAACTTATCATTAATTCATCACTTCTTTGCAGTCAGGCTTTGATTAAAGCTGCAAACCCATACATAGATGTGTAGGCAGGAGCTGGTGTCCAGGCAGAATAGGGGAGTGTTGCTGGTGATGTTCATTGGTGTTTCAGTCCAAATAAGCTTTTGGCAAAAACTGTAGCCTATTTAAGCTGTTCTCATCTGTTTTGGTTTAAGGCTCCTCCGTTGTAGGCCTACTCTAAGGCAGTGACAGGTAGGTCCATGCAATAACCTCTTCCACCAGCACAGCTTGACAGGAAAATTAAAAATCAAAAGCCTAAGTTGTAGAATTACAAGTGATGTTAGCAAAACCTGTGCTGAGTTCCTCTTGGGTTGTGGGGCTCTTTGCAGACTCAAAACTCTGCAACTTGGTCCCCAACCACAATTAATCACGAATATCAGGAACTGAATTTCTGTGCCCTTTTTCTTCTGCTGTTTGAAGTCTGAGTGGAGGCTGGCTAAAGGATGGAATCAAAGCCATAACCTTGGGAAGGGCACAGTTAAGCTTAACTCTAGAGTGTTTAGAACAAATGTTATTCTTGCAGTTTTCATCTACCCTCTGTGACATCGTAAAGAGCTTCAGAAACCTCAGCACCTGAGCCTGTCCATTCAAGTGTCTTTTCCAGTTTCATAGTGTCTGTAATGAACATAAAAGGACAAGGCACACCTACCCCACATCCTAATGAAGGTTACTGACGTTTTGCCTTCCTCCTATTCCCTCCCCTTTCCTGGCTGGAATTGGATATTGTTGCAGTATCATGAAAAGGCATCTCATGTCTCCAGCTTGTGCTATATTTATAGCCCAGCTGAAGGTAGGAATTGCCCTGGTTGTGTGAGTGTGTTTTATACCCTTTCCAGCCTGGCAGCTGGAAGGCAGTCAGGGCGTTTCAACAGCTGTATTGGAACACACATCTGGTGTTGCCTTCCCGTTTATGGGACTTCAAAAACCCTTAGAGATGACTCTGTAGTTAGAGATGAGGAGGGTGAGCTGCTCTAGCCACCAGTGCTAAATAAAAAGATCTCTTAGTGTGTTGCACAGGTACATTTAACACTGCTCCTGAGTTCTAGGAGGTCATGAGTTGTTTTTGCATTGAGCTGAGGCATTGGTTGTACACTGCAAAGGCTAAAGGAAGCCAAGCCTTTTCATTTTCTGCATAGTTATTTCAGTCACACTGTTGGGTTGGCTGCTATACAGCATGCTTTATAGACATTTAAACACTCTTTTAAAAAATGTTTATCTGAGAGATACCAGATGCCTTGGGTTTCATCCAAGGCTTCCATAGAAAGCCCTGAGCACAGAGAAGAGAAATTATTTCCGATGTGTTTCTTAGCTGATTACAATACTGCTTCTGTATTCAAACTGGTGTTCCTGGTGACCCTGGTATAGGTAGCAGAAAGTGACTTAGCATGCATTAAGGCTCAATTTGCTCATTTCCATATGACTTGTAGAATGACCTACTTTGGGTTGAGCTCTCTTTGTTGTTTCAGCAAAATGTGCTGGGTGTGCAGGTCTGGGTTTTCATTATGATGCCACTCAGCTAGTGCTGGGTTTTGTGGTTTCTATTTTCAAGCAAATTTTCATTTCTATAATTTAAATTCATTTACTTAAAAGTATTTGTGAAAAAAATTTTAATTTTCTTGATCTTTTTCAGATTATCAGAGGCTGATGACAGTGGCAGAGACCATCACAGCACTAATGTTTCCATTTCAGTGGCAGCATGTGTATGTTCCTATCCTTCCAGCATCCCTCCTTCATTTTCTAGATGCTCCTGTCCCTTACCTCATGGGCTTGCACTCTAATGGACTGGATGATAGGTCTAAGCTGGAACTTCCTCAAGAGGTGAGAGGAGCTCGTCTTGATTGATTAAATGTTGTACATGACTGTGAGGGAAGTGAGAAATGAGCCAAAACACAAGTACTAATTGTAACAGCCATTGTCAAGTTCTTGCTGGCTCTGGTTTGGGATAGGTCTTTATTTCTTGGAGATGCTGACAAAAATCTGGTGAAATAGATAGAGCCCTGCTCTTGAAATTGTATGCTCTGATAGAATTCCACTGTAATTGTACAGGAATTGATGCATTGGAGTTAGAGAAGGAACATTTTTGTGCTGCAAAAATTAGCCTTGTAATGCTAGGAAGTCAGTGTGAATTCCCCCAGTGTGGCCAAAAGGTTGTAGTAGTGAGTGAGCAGAGCTCAGCTGGCATCAGCACTGTTCTGATTCCTGGCTGTGTGGGATTAGGCTGAGTTTCCCTGCACTGGATTTCTCCCTTGGGGTTGGCTTGCATGGAGCCAGCCTGCCAGGTGTCTGCACAAAACCATTTCAGATTTTCTCCTAGCACGGCTGCTTCAGTCTGCAGCAAAGTGTCAGCGGGTACTTGAGAGAACTTCTGCTGGCTGGGGTAGTGCTGAGGAGCCCTGGGAGCAGCAGCCCCTTTGTAAAGGAGAGGGAAGTGGTCTGTAAAGGTTCTGCAACTCACACATGGGGCTGGGACTGTGGTTAGACTGCTTAGAGGCTGTTTTTATTTATTTTGTCCCCCTGTTCACTTTACAAACACTCCTTGTAGGGATGTGCCAAGGGAGTTTAAGAGCTGGTTGTGAGGATCAGGGGACCAAAGGTGAGCACTGCCCAAGGCAGCAGAGGAAATGTCTGGCCCTTGCCTACTTGTAGGTGTAACTTTGCAGGGGAGGAACTGTGTAAATCATGGGGAGCACCCTACTCACAGGCCCTGGTAGGATTCTCTAACCTCTGCCTTTTTCTCTGGCTGTGGGTTTTCTTCTATTACCATTTGCATTTCTGGGAAAGCAGAAGCGTGGCAGGCACAGGGTTTTGTGGTGGTGGTTTTTGTTTTCGTTATCAGGCAGTGCTGCAGCATAGCTTGACACAAAAACCCCTTCCTTTTCAAAAAAGCTGCGTGAAATTAAAGACAAGATATTTTTGTGAACCTCCAGTCTGGTCTCCATGCCAACATTGCTCTTTTTCTCAAATCCATATGCTGGTAGTTTTCATTTGTTTTTCCTGGCAAGTTCAAAGTAAAACTTTTTTTTTTCAAACTGTTTTTTTTCTTTTCTGTGAAAACTAAAGTGTTTAATCTCTTGATTTCTTTATTGTCTCCTCTTTCCCCCCCCCCCCCCCACTGGCATAATTAATAACAGAGTATTGTATGTTCTTGCCATGAAAACAACAGTCTATTGCTTTGGTTTACTACTTTTCAGAATTTTGGCTGTACTGACAGGCCTAATTAATATGGTCAGTACACTTTTTAGAGAGAATAGCTGATGAAATAAAATGCATGTGTGGATATGCATGTTAATATGCACTGTAGATGTTTTCACTGTTACCACAAGCTTCTAAAAGACTGTCCTCCTTTTGTAAAGAACTTCCTCATTTAAAAATTGCTGTAGTACTTCCAAATAAATGAACCTATTTTAATTTTGAATAGATACTTCAATTATGTGAAAGGTAAATAGTTTTTGAAGAGATTTATCAGCTTATTTTGGAGATTTAAAGTAAGGCAGTTGATCTATTTTTAGATGTTTGAAATGAAATCCAAGTACTATTAAAAAGTAATCTGACACCTTAATTTACATTTTGTTTTACAGGCAGCCTTTTATGAAGGTGGAGGAGTAGATTTTTGGTAGTATCTTACAGAGATGTCTGGGAAGGGAGGACAGGACAGAGAGCAGCAGCAATGTGCCCATGTGCTGGAATTTGCTGCAAGACTCCCTTGTCCTGAAGCTTCAGCTTTTCTCTTACTTATTTGAAGAGTGAGCTTTTAAAACTTAGTGCAGGTTGAGTCTGACCTAGTCTGAGAAATCCACTTGGTGCTGGGTAAGGTTTCTGGGGAGCTGTTGAAGTCCTTTGCATTGCAGGCTAGAGATGTAACTATGGCACAGAAACAGACTGGAGTCAACAGTCTCCTAGTAAATAACTAAAAAGTTATCCTATACCAATGGATTTGTTTATTCAAGAGGTTAAGTAGACTGGGAAGAACAGGAGCTCACTATTGTTGAGGTTTTCAGGGTAGAGAGTTTGCTTAAAAAAACCCAGCTAACCAAAAAAGAAACCCAAGCAAACTCACATAGAAGAACAAACAAAAACTGCCAAGGAATGTGAATAATGTGTGTAGAACAGAAGAAGAGGGCATGTAGATTCCACTATTTGTACTTCAAAAAAGACAAATTTATCATCAGCATCAGAGGGGGTATTAATATTTAACATTGCTTGTCTCTAAAGTTTGGAATGTATATCAACCTTTATGAACTTATCAGGGTTATATGAGGAACTCCTGTAAGCTCCTGATATCAGAATTTTCCTCACTTATCACAAAGGGTATACAAAGAGCTGTTCTGTCTTGTAATTTATTCTGAGTTCTGCCAACATTTTTTTTTCTTTGTCTTGAAACTGCCTAAGCTGCATCTGTGTTCCTAATGTATTTACATGGATGTATGGGACAGCTGCTGTTAAAGAAAGCAATATCTGATTTAGGCAGGGGCCAAAGAGGTGAGCTTTGAGAGAAAATCTAGTTAGTGCTTCTCAGCTGAAGGGTATTGTGGAAGAAGAGAATATTGCTGTGTAGCACAACAGAGATACCTCAGTGTCACTGTAGACTTCTTCATTGTGGTTTTATAATGAAGTTTTAAAAAGACTAATTTGTCATGCTCAAAGTGTTTTAGGCTAATACTCTTAGGCTAATAATGTTGAAATAGAGTCTGTCCCAACTCAGTTAGGCTTGGCTTGGTGTAAGTCTTGCATGCATAAGGCTTGTTTTGGTGGCAGCCTCCCATAGTTGGGTCACATCTGGTGTTTCCAGGGAATGCTTTACCATATGAGCATGGAAACCCAGCTGTATCCGAGAAATTAATGCTTGTGGCAGATGATGATAAAAATCTTCAACAAAAAAATTGTGTTAGTACAAAATTCCATTTTAGGTTATCCCTTGGGTATATCAGAAAACAGTTCCTGATGGAGAATTCATTGAAGACCATGAATGCCCTGAAGACCTGTCTCTCTGTAGCCCAGTAAAACTGGGAAATGCTGAGGTTTAGTGTGGAGTTGAGGTTTGTGTGCATGTCAGCAGCAGAGTGCTGGTTCTCACAGGTGTAGCTGCTTTGCTGGGGGCTCTCTGTGTTCATGGGCATCCTCCTGGTTTGCTTTGCAGCTGCATCAGAGACTTGTGAGGAACCCAAAGAGAAGGGCAGGGCATGGCAGAAGCTGTGCTAGAATGAGGTGCTGCAGATGTCGGAGGGGAAGGGGAGAAGATGTAGCTGTTTCAGGTGTTGCTGGCAAAAGTGTGGTTTGTTTATCAGTGAAGCTAATCAATAGAAGTGGTTTTAGCAGCTTATTCACAGATCACAAACCTAGCAAGTACTAAAGTAAGATTGTTTTTTTTGATGTGTCTTTGCATTTCCGTCTCAACAGACTTCTGCAGTGCTATAGAAATACAGTTTAAAAAGCAAGTTAATCCAGACCATTTCATGCTGCAGGATTTGCATGTGTATCTTGCTGCACTAATTTAGGAGAATGGTAGAAATTGAAATTATTTTCAGTGGAAATAAGCAATGCTGAATTTCCAGCCCTGGTGAAATCAAAGTAGTATCTTGGTAAAAAGCCTGTTTTTAATGGAGTGATCCCAAGGGTCTTGGACAATAGCTTTTCGTTTTAGAAAAGTTTAAAGACTTTAAAACCTAAAATGCATTTTCTCTGCTAGTATAAGACAGATTATAGATATTCTCAGTGGTTTTATTTCAACCGTTAAAAGGATGTGATTCAGTGCTAAACCTGAACAAATTCTGTGGGTTTTTATTTTTGTATGTTGTTTCAGAAGATAAGAAAGGTCTCCTGAGAAGCCTTTTTTCATCCTGATGATAGCACATTAGACCAAGATAATTATTTAAAGATAATCACTGCTTTGTATGTATTCTCAAGCTATCTGCTGGTAGTTTGATCCTTGATAATATTATTGACAGACCTCAGTTTTATATTTTCTTGCACTCCAGTGTGTACAGCCACTTGAGGAGTTCCTGAAAGCTGCAATGGCTTTGAGCTGTAAGCTGTTCTCAGTCAAAAATTCTGGGTTGGCATGAAGGACAGCAGTGCTGAGAATAAGTGCAGAAGGTCACCATTTGCTTGCAGGAGTGGCACAAACAAGAGCATCCTTCAGAATTTAGGATCACTGTAGACATACTTCCCTGACAAGTCAGCCATGTGTGTATAAAATTGCACATCCATGTTCTCTGTGTGTTGTGTGAAGTGGGTGGTCATTTGCAAGGTTGGGGCCAAATGCTCCAAGACATTACAGGTTGTAGATGAATGGGGTTTAGTCTTTCAGTGCTGCATTCAAGCAGAACCTAAATCATTTCCTTCTGGACTTTTGAACAGAGCTGAAAGGAAGGATATGGGCTTGATGCAAGCCCTGCTAGATCTTTGTGGGGTTTGGCCCTTATTGTCCTTGAGGTCAAACTAAAGAATTGCAATTGTCCTTCGGCCTTGGAATGGATGGGTGTAGTCCAGACCCCACTAACCCCGTGGAAAGTGGTGCTGTTGGCTTCCAGGAACCAGGCACTGGTACCAGATCCATTGTCTTGGGGTGACTAGGTGTTATATTCCCTATTTGATGCTCCATGCCCAGAAATTGGTTGTGTGCCTTTCTGTGCTTTTGGACTGAGCCTGAGTGGAGAGAGAGAGAGAGAACTGAGCAAACTTCTAAACAGTGGCTCAAGGACAGAGATAAGGAACTCTCTCTCTGGTTTTTTTTTTTTTTTTTTTTTTTTTTTTTTTTTTCCCGGGATCTTTGGCTTGTTTCCTCTGGAGGGTTGAAGTTTTCCCTGGAATTTTGGGGTTTTTTTTCCTCTTCTTTTCTGGGTTGCTTCACATCAGAACATCAGGACTTTTTTCATCGAGGTGGAGGGCCTGGGGGAGGGCCCACCTCATCCCTGCTGCTGCTGCGAGGAGAGAGAATCCCTACAGAAGGACTTGGATTTTCTTTTTCCCAGGTTTTTTTTCCTCTATAGCGAGGGGGGCTCATTGTTTATCATTATTATCCTTTACCTGTGTGTTTGTTGAATAAATAGTTTTTATCCCTTTTACTTTCTTTCGAGGAAAAAGTTTAATTTTTCCTGAACCTGGCAGAGGGGAGGGGTGGTTTATAACCTACCTTCTCTGAGGGAGTATATTTCTAAATTTGGCTAAACCAGCTCATACATGAACACTGATTTGCTTAGATCCACATTTCTGAGGTTTGTAAGATTTTCACCTGGACACCCTGTTCCTTGGGATGATAAAAAGTTTATGGGAAGGACAAGTTTTTAAATTAGGATGTGACATCCTTGTTCCACAGTGTAGTGTCTCAGGAGAACATTTTTTGTAGATGATGTGATGTGTCCTCTCTTGTGACAATCTGCTATTGAAGTGGAGTGTAATTGTTTTGGGGTTTTCTCTTGTTCAGAAGACTGATATCTGAGCAACAAATAAAAGAATATTTGGCTGTTCTAGAGACCTGAAGTACCAAGCAAGTAACTTAAGGATGCTTTTTCAGTTATAGCCCTTACACGTGTTGCCAAGTATCTTGTCTTTATATAATTTTAGTGTTGTGTGTGTAAAATAATAATCTGTGTATCCACATACAGAGCTGTCAGCTATTCACAGCCCACTCAACTGTGCTGCCTCCAGAGACAAAATTAATAAACCCTTGTGGCCAAAGAACTCCTTTATTTTTCTGCTTTATTCTCCTCTGTTTTACTTGCCCAGTTCCTAGCATGCAAAATGCTTTGGATGACCATGATTTCATAAATAATAGGTGCCTTGTAATTTTTCTTAGTTTTTAAGGAGGGGACCCCTCTCTCCTTACTGGTATTTCATTCTCTTGGATCTATAGTGTAGCATCAAAGTGAGATTTACTGTACTGATGTCTGCTCCTGGTGGTCTATTTATTTCAGATTTCATTTTTACAGAAAAATGTTGTTTTGGTACCTCAGGAAGGGCTTGTGCATTGAGATGTTTTTGCCATTGCCAGGGAAACAGGTTCCCATGTTTCCCTGAGGAACATGGCCTTTTCAGAAGTGTGTATGCAGTTCTTGAGGATGACCTCAGCTTCCCTGAGTCAAGACAGGCTAAAGTTGTGTATGGAATCTTTGCTTGTGCTCCTCTGGGTAGTCCTCTATTTTATGTGTTATTAACCAGGCACTGGATAACTACAGAGTGTCCCTGAAAATATTCTTTACGCTCTATTTAGAGTATTACTGCACACTAACTTTTTTTTTTAATGCTTCCATATAGGCCAATTTCTGGGAGATGCAATAACAAGTTGCATGATAAGTGATCATTAGTAGCTCAGAGTGTTTAAATTGTGTGTGTTGCTCTTAGAGAGGTACCCTGCTGATGGGAAATTCACCTATTGGAAGAATTCACTAGGTATTAGCCCAGATATTTATATGCAATTTTAGCAAGCCTTAAATTTGGATTTTTTTTCCATTGGCAAGAAGGTTCATTTCAGTGGTAAGATTAGAATTTTTGCATTGGTGAGGTTTATGTTTGGTTCCTTTATGGCCAATGCTTCGTGGGCACAAAGCTTATTAATCAAGAGTGATGTTTTTTGCAGAATCTGATCCAAAAAGGAAGGAAAGTTGAATGGCATCAATTAAAGAAAGTTGTAAAAGGAAGTAATACAATTAAACTGTTTGAAGAGTTTCTTATTGAGTCTGTCTTGCCATTTTGCACACTGCTTGAGGCAAATTCAATGCTTTTTGTTTCTCCCTCAGCACTGATTGGTAGGCATTGTGCCTGGTTTCAAAGCTTTATTTCTCTCCTGTCTTGAAGTGCTTACAGTGTTTCTGACAAATACCAGCTGACCTGACTTCTGATTGTCACAGAACCATGGGTAGTGACAGTCCTGAAGCCCCTGAATTCAGGTGCTTGCTTGAGAACTGTTGTGCACACGATGTCCATTTGAGTGCTTGTCTGAATGGGACCCAGGAGCACACTGAGTGCATTCCCTGCCCAGCCCTGGGCTGCCTTGCTTGGTGGGCACACACACACCATCTGCTGCCTTGGAGCAGTGCTGATATTAGGGAAATTTCAGCAATCACACCTGCCCTGCATAAAAAGAAAAACTTTTTCTAAGGTGCACTAGAAACTGTTTGAGAATCAATGTGTTAATTTTTCTCATTCACCTTGGGTTCTTTTGCAACACCTAGTTAAATTTGTGATTTAATTTCCAGTAACGAATCAATACAAGAGATATTAAACTGGTTTACATGCATTCCTTTGAGCATAAGAAATCAATCCCCATATTAAAATGTTAGAACATTAGGAGATAGAGAACTGGAGTGAAGCTTACCTTTGTAACTATGAGTAATGTAGCACAATTGGACAAGTACCATGCAAGCTAGTGCAGTATGTCCAGTGGAGTTCTGCTTTAAGAATTCTTTTTTCATTTAAATGTTAAAGCTCCAGATATTTAAGGGGAATTGACACCCTAACTCTGTTCTGTAGAAACATGTGACAAGTACTAAATGTATGTTTACACAGCAGTTTAAAGGGTCAGGTTTTGAAGGGCAAAGCTTATTCTAGTCTACCTGTAGTCAGTCCCCCTGCAAATTCCTACCAGAACTCCTTTATCCTCACTGCTTGTGGCTCTGATTTCTGGGATCATTCACCATTCATTCTGTGTGAGGTTGAACTCTTCTAATTCTTTCTTTCCAATTAAATTGTGGTGGTGCTTCCATCCTTCTGCACTTGCTAAATCATAGGAAATAACTGGAAATCTGTTAGTTCTCATAGACCTGATAAGTATTTTTGCTGCAAAGCTGTAGTGAGACCTGAGTTCTGGTGTGGCTCCTAGAATAATGCAATGCAGTTATGTTGAAAATACCCCATAATCTGAGTGAATTTTGTATAGAGAAAGTTAAACAGAATAGTGATTCTGATGTGAAGAAAAACTAAAATGCTTTTAGGGAAGAGCAAAATTACTTCTCTGTTCTTAACTTTCCAGGCAGATTTCACACATGGTTTGGGTTCTTGCTGTGATGTGTGTAGTTATGTAATGTCTTGAAACCATTAGATACAGATTTTGTAATGCAGAAGCCAAAAGAGGAACCTTCCCCCTTGCCAAATGAAGGGTGAGGTAAACCTTGAAAGATGCAGAACTTCTTTTGATCTTGCTGGGGAAGCCACATAGGTGGTTTTTCTTCTCCTTTTCTTTGCCCCACCTTGGCCCTTTTTGGTGGTAAAGCAGTTGGAGGTTGGAACAGAGAAACAGAATGGAAACTAGTTAGTTTCATTTTTCCCCTTGGAAAGGAACTTGCTCATTCAATGACTTGTCTTAGTTGTCAGGTTGCTTACAAAAAAAAAAAAAAGAGAAAAACTTCATTGCACTTTTGCAGTATCAGCACACCTTTAGGATTGGAATTTGCTAAATCTTTTAGAGAAGTGGACTGATAATCTGAGCAACAGGCAGTCACCTGCTTACATATAAACATGTCTAAAATAGAATTGCAGATATCTTGTAATTAAAATTTAGCTGTACATGTATGACAAAAATCACATATCTGTACCTAATTTATGTTATAATCTATTTTGTACATAGCAAATGTCTTTAAAATGAGTCTTCTTGCTCAGTTACCTCCTTAAAAGACCTGGAATTATAAATCTTGTATTGTATTCTTCAAAGCCAACCAACCAGTTCAGTTATATTTGGGACAAGTACATTTTACAAAATAAGCAAACAAATGCAAATGTATATGAGTCTTTAAATAAACACAAATTCCAAAGATTAATAATGTACTTAGTGATGTTGTAATGGTGTCCTGTTCTAAATTAAATCCTAGGCTAACCTCTGCTTTGTGGATGTAGACAACCATTTCATCGAGCTGCCAGAAGACCTACCCCAGTTTCCAAATAAACTTGAGTTCATTCAGGAAATTTCAGAGATACTGATGGCTTTTGGAATTCCACCTGAGGGAAACCTGCACTGCAGTGAAAGTGCCTCCAAGATGAAGAGCCTCAGAGCATGTGACCTGGTTTCTGATAAAAGAAATGGGAACATAGCAGGATCACCTCTGAATTCCTATGAGCTGCTAAAGGAAAATGAGACTATTGCAAGACTCCAAGCACTTGTTAAAAGAACAGGTGTGAGTCTAGAAAAGGTAAGATATGAAATGATCTGCACTCTCTCTGGTCCTGCAGTGGCAGATGGTCTGAAGTCATGGTCCAAAGATGCTGTATGTCTGTCTTCACCAGAAAGAACTTTCTGTCAGCATGTTCACAAAGCTTGTGAATACCTGTAGAGACAAGGAGGAGCTTAGGGAAGAGAGGGAATGGGATTTAACCCTTCAGCATCTAGGAAAATCTTTGCTGTTTTCCAAGTATTTCTTTACCAAGATAATGTGTTTAAAAATAGCACTTTGCCTTGTTTATTCTTGGTTTTAAGATCTGTTCTAAACTGGCACACTTTTTAATGACTTAAGTGGCTAAAATTGACATCTAGGTAGTCCTGAAGTTTGCATCCAGTCTTGGGTTCTATAGATATCTTTTTCATTCTCTGTAGAATATATATATGATTTTGCTTATATGTAATATATTTGCCACAGGGATACTGTGATGCTTTTTTTTGGTTAGTGGTGTACAGTGCATGAGTGTCTGATTCCCAGCAGGTGGATGTGCACAGCTCATGGTGACCCTGATTTGGTTTTTTGAGTGATTAGAATTGTGAAACAAAAAATAAATGGTGGCCCTTTGTGCATGAACTACACTACCTGAAAAACCCCTGTGGGTTTTTTGAGCCTTTGGGGAATGAAGACTGTCACTGTTGGTGATTTTTTTTTTTTTGCCCTGTGAATTGAATGTCTCAATCTTACTGCCTTTTTCATAAATTTTAGCCCACATCTTAACTGCAAATATATTTTCTTTTCTTAAAGATTACTCTGAGGTGTGTAGTGGTGAATTATGTGTTACACTGCTGAGGACTTAGGCTACAGGGGATTGGCTACTAGACATGCACAGCTTCTTGTTACTGTGCATTTCTGTCTTCTATTGAAAGCTGGTCTGTATTTAACAGTACTAAACCTGGAGTTAATTGACACCAGGTATGGATTTGCCTAATAAGCAAATTTTTAGGGGTAGTAAGTTCCTCTAAAAAGCTTATGCAGGTGATTGAAGGTTAAAAGAAAGTAAATTAAGTCTGTGACATACATGGGCATGTATATGGTTGTTATTTACCCTTTTAAAATTTAAAACATATCCAGTGCAAACAGTACTGAAGTAAGTTTTGGTTTATTACAAAATCTAATATTTTCTAGGCAAAGGTTTCTGTGTAGATTTATTTTTGATTTTGCTGTTTTATTGCAGTGATTGAAAGAGGAAATATTTTTTCCCTGTTGAAATGTTGACTTGAAGAGTAGCAGCTGAACAGCAGATTAAAATCTTGTATGCCTGGAATACCTGACAAAGCATCAATACAAATTATTTGTGTTTTCCCTTACTTTTTCAGCTGGAGGTGCGAGAGGAGACCAGTAGCAAAAAGGATTTTAAAATTCAGTGTGATGAAGAAGAATTCAAGATTTACCAGCTGAACATTCAGATTCGGGAAGTTTTTGCCAACCGTTTCACACAAATGTTTGCAGATTATGAAGTGTTTGTCATTCAGCCCAGTCAGGATAAGGAATCCTGGTTTACAAACAGAGAACAGATGCAAAACTTTGATAAAGTAAGTTGTAATAAGAAGATAGGTCAATGTAAGAGGTAAAACAGTGTTCAAACATGAGGCTTTCTGTACTGGGCCATCAAATGGAAAACAGTGCTGTCAAAATGGTAAATTCATCCTTAACTTTCAGTGTTCCCAAAAAAACCTCATGTCTTAGGTATTATGTAGAAAAATATATACAAATACAGACTTGGAGAGGTAAAGATACTCTTTTAAGGATACTGTAGAAAAACACAGCTTATTCTAGAAAAATATCTTAGAAGGCCTCCCTTTAAGGCTGAGCTTTACAGAAGGTTTAAATATTACTAGGGAAACTGACTTTTAACCAGAGGAATTGCCAAAATTGTTAATGAATGAAGTTGTGACCCCAAATAGTGCTTATGTACATGTGTACCAAATGTATTCCTAGTTCTTTTGTAGAGGAATACAAGACCTAGTTCTTCAGATTTTTGCACTGGTTTTTTTTCTGGAGATGAGGTATTTGTCCGTGAGAGTTGACATGGGTGAGGATGATGTTGCAGCACTGTCTGCTAAAACACTCCTCTGATTCTCACCACGCTTCACAGGCTGTGAGCCCAGCCAGAAGTACCAAATGTGCACACCTGCAGTACTGTTGGTGTGATTTGCTGGGATTCTCTTGAGATTTGTAGCAGATTAAAGGAATGCTAAAATCACAGTGTACTAATTGTTGTGCTATACTATATTGTACTAAGTGATTGTCCTAGTGCTGAAAATTTCATATAGACTGCCTGTTCTGGGGATAGAATGGATGTGCTTAATAAAACCTGGCTTTAACTGGCACCAAAGCACTCTCATACATCCTTGATCAGAAAAATTGGTGCTTCTGGTGGAGATCTCTCTCTCTTTGCAGACCCCCAAAGACTTTTATCTCTTCTTGTATCTTAGGCTTCTTTCTTGTCCGATCAGCCTGAACCTTACTTGCCTTTCCTCTCGAGATTCCTGGAGACCCAAATGTTTGCATCCTTTATTGACAACAAGATTATGTGCCATGATGAGGATGACAAAGACCCTGTTTTGAGGGTTTTTGATTCTAGGGTGGATAAAATTAGGCTGCTGAACGTGAGGACCCCGACTCTGCGCACATCTATGTATCAAAAGTGCACCACCATTGATGAGGCTGGTAAGAGCCACGAGGCACTTGCTTGACAATTAGTTCAGCTGGTCAGTGCTGTTTGTTGTAAACATTAGATTAAGTAATGATTCATGCTTTGAAACCTCAAAAAAAAAAAAAAGACCAAAATAGCAGAGATGTAGAGCTTAAGTCGGGGGCTAAATGTTTGCTATGAAGTTGAGATGTGAGGTGAAATTAATGTAAAGTAGAACTCAGCATGTTCCTGCATGCTTTGTGTGTGAAAGATGTTTGTGCTTAGGAAGATAAACATTTTTCTCCCTTTTGGTAGCATTCTTTGATGTCAGAAACACTCTTGTACTAATGCCCCTGCTGAAATCAGTAAGAACCTTCCACCTCTTCCTTTAATTTGACATTTACTTTTAATTGAAGATACATGATTATAGGTATTTCTGATTAAAATACCTTTACAAATATTAACTTACTTACTTTTTCAGAGAAATCTATTGAATTAAGGCTGGCAAAAATAGATCACACTGCAGTTCACCCACACTTGCTGGACATGAAAATTGGACAAGGGAAATATGAGCTTGGATTTTTTCCTAAGCTTCAGTCTGATGTTTTGTCCACTGGCCCAGCAAGCAACAAGTGAGTAAGCTAAGGCAACAGGTGCTGAATCTTGGCAAGATCTATAGAATGGCACTGAAGCAGAGATATTAGAAAACAAAGTCAGTTTTGGGTTTGTTTTTTTCAAATGGGAGCAGATCAGATGATGTGGGTGACATGTATGGGATGGGGTTGTTGCTATGTCTGGGGTTTTTTTTAGTTTTTAAGTCTGGGCTTCTTGAAGCAAATTTACTTAAGAAAGCCATCTTCTGTTTGAGATGATAGTTGATGTATTTTGAGTTACTTATGATTATTGTCAGTATAAAAGCACATCCCTTTATTTGATCTCAGCTAGGAGCTAGCAAATATTTTAGGGTATTTTCTTATAAAAACATTGAAGGAGGAGAGGCAAGGCTTAAATTGTCCCTGGAATTGTAAAAAAAAAAAAACCAAAAAAAAAAACCCCAAGTGTATGTGATCTAATATTCTAAAATACTTTGGTTGCCTGATATTGGGTCCTTCTCCAGAGATTCTTTGTGTGTATTTGCAGCTGCGCTTTGGCTGATGTAATTGATGTCAACATGTCCAGTATAGAACAGGCTGGAAACCTCTTCCTGCCTCTGCCCTTCACCTGCCTCCTGACATTTGGTTAATGATGTTCCCCATGTGTAGGTGGACAAAGAGGAACGCTCCTGCTCAGTGGAGGCGGAAGGACAGACAGAAGCAACACACGGAGCACCTGCGACTGGACAATGACCAGAGAGAGGTGAAAATTGCTCAGCTATAGAGATCTGAGTTTTTTCTTTCCTAATGGCCTGAAAAACACTCTGCAACCTTTATGAAATGTCTAGACAGTTACTTGCTGTTCGTGTCTGCTGTCCCTTAAGTGTGTTTAATACAAATGAAGTAGCAGACCAAAAATACTTAGTTTTCTTATTATAAAAGTTATGTCATTTTTGCCCCCTCTCAGGACAAAATTATTTCATCCCACATATAGAAGAGTTCTCTGAAAATATAATCACATGATTTCAAGTTGTTCTGGGCTTTTTCTCTGTTAAAGGGGATGAGTGGGAAGAGGGGAATTAATAGTTTTCAACCATCGATTTCCTATCTCTAAATAACTTAGTCATCCTGTGCTTCTTTTGTGTGTTGGATGGAGGAAAGATACCCATCTCTAGAGAGGGATTAATTTCATCCTAAAATCAGGAGAATTGCCTTTTGGAGTTGCCTAAGTGTCTTCTGTAGACCATAAAAAAAGTCTTAAGGTGACAAAGTGGCAGACAACCTCATTGCTGAGGTGAGAACGTGAAGCCCACCCGTGCTGTCACGTTTGTGTCTGCCTGCTTTTACACAGCACAGTCTGATGCTGATTTACCCACCTCCTGAACTGATAAACATCTCTCCCTAGTGCTCCTACAGCTGACACAGTTGTTCTTTGTGGTGAAGTGTTTTTGAAAGATCTGGGTGAAGTGAACTAATTATAGTACAGTTTCTGATTTGTATGCTACAGACTGCAAACTGTTAACACCAGGTGCTGATTTATGGATAATTCCAAGAACAGTGGCTCAAAATAATAGAGTTTTTTTGTTTATTTAGTAACCCCAAAGTTTTGCTTTTAAGTGCATATTGTTCATTGAAAACAGTATTCTCTTGCCTTGTTAAATACCCATAGAAAAGCTTAATTTTGAATTTTATGGTAGTAGTAGTAGTCTTGTGTCTGTTAGGATAGTGTTGTGAAACTCAAGTATGTTTGTTCAGTTTGTCCTTTTATGGTAGTGATTAATTTAATTGCCTTCCTAGTGTACTCATTTCTGGAATTTACTTACTGGTTTGTTAAAATTTTGTTGAATTATAGTGTCATCTCTGTCATCCATAACCATGTAACAGAAAAATGTCTGCATAATAAAAAATCTCTGTGAGTCGTTTCTGGCTTTGAAATGTTCCATATGCTCAGATAACTCTAAAGTACTTTTTATTTAGAAGTAACAGAAATGAACAGTAGATTTCTAACCTTATTATTGTGCTAAACAACACAATTGTTAAAGCATGTTAACTTCTGAGCTATCAGGTAATTACAAAGGCAAAACTCTACCTCTGGTCTCTGGGGTTTTTTGTTTGTTTTTTTTAACTGATTCCTCACAAGTTCATTTCCTACAGGAGTTATTTTGTCACAAAAGGCAAATAGTTTCTGAGGAATAAATATTTTAAAATACCTGCTCAGCTGGGGGTACCAAGTGCCTGTGGTGGTGGTGCTGGTGTTTTAGGGGTTTGTGCTGTACCTTTTTGATGACATAATGGTGACTGAATGCTGACCCCTTTTCCTGGGTGAACCTCAGACTTCCACAGTAAATTTGAGAGTGGGGAGGGAGCTCTTCTGAGATGAACCCTGTGGTCAGGCTGAGCAGGAGGTGTCAAACTGCAGCATTGGGAGTTTTAAACAAATTGAAGCTTTGTGGCAGCCAACAAAAGTCTGTGGAATTGAGACTTTTGACAATTGCAAACATTTGTGCCCAGTGGAGGGCAGAATTTACACCAATCCTCTGATTTAACACCATATTTTCTTTTTTCCTTTCAGATTCATTACTTAAGAATTTATTTTTATGTTGAATGCTTGGGAGTTCTGCATTGTATTATGTCTTCACTCTTTTCCTTTTCTGTTTTGCATGCTTGCTTTTATTACTTCATATGTGCTTACCACTTTCACTTTACATCTGCTTTTGCTACCAACTTATCCTGCCAGCACCTGGACTTTTCCATGTCAGAGCTTCAGTTGCAGTTATGTTTAGACTGGGACCAGCATGATTGGCCCTTCATGCCCTCTATAAAATCTGTGTCAGAGCATTATCTGGTATGTCCAATGCACAATATGACTGTAATCATAGTTCTGGATAAAGATGCATAATTAAATGTGTATATCATAGCTCTTTAGTGCAAGGCAAGTGGAGAAGGTGGAGTTTTCCCTCTCTGTCGTGTTTGACAAATCTGTTCACTGACATTTCAGTTGGTCATTATTTCAATGTAAGCTAGAGAGGTTTCCTGTTAATTTGAAATATGTACTAACCCTGAGTGTTCCATCAGTGCCTGTATAGGACTTTATCACTAATTCTCAGTTAGCTGTGCCCCAACCAACCTGTGATCACCTGGCTTCCAAATATTTGTTATATCACTCTTGTCTCTGGGGTGAAAACAATGGCAACTCCTTGATGGCAGTAATAGGAGCAGAAGAGCTCTTTCAAGTAGAGTGGGTTCAGGAAATTATTTTCCTCAAAAATGCAGCTGGTTCACAGCTGAGAGATGTTGTTGTTATTTGCATTTTGCAGCTGCTTCCTGAAAGAGCAAAGTTTTCTTGCAGTCCCCACATAGACCAGTCTGCCACTTGAATAGTCTTGGTCTGGGTAGTTTTTGCAAATTTTCATTTAAATGAAAAAATAGGAAGACAATTGTCAGTGGTGGAGGGAGTAGTTGAATCTCTATGCATCTAAATATCCTTGGCAGTTTGTATTGTGTTTTTATAATTCAGCAGTGTGTGTTCTCATACTGTATAGATGATATAAATGGGGATTTGACCTCTGCAGAAATGCTACTTCAAGTGTCTCAGCCCTAAATAATGCTGGGTATAAAAAGGGGCCTTTTTTGAAAGAGGATGTGATCCTTTCCTCCTCACTCCAGAGGTGTGGGAAATAAACATAAACTTACCCTTTTCTCTTGGCCAAGGAGTCTCACTTGCACTTTTTTTTCTGTGTTTGTCCATTTTCTTCCTCAATCCAGAAGTACATCCAAGAAGCCAGGAATCTGGGCAGCACCATTCGGCAGCCCAAACTCTCCAACCTCTCTCCATCAGTAATTGCACAAACCAACTGGAAGTTTGTAGAAGGCTTGTTGAAGGAATGCAGAAATAAGGTAACACAGAGAATAATTCTGTTCTCTTGCATCCATCCTATCTGGACCATTTTGTATCCAGTATGTTCCACCCCCCCCACCCCTTTTCTATCATCTGTTTCTACTTTATCCCTGTAAGGATTTTTGCATGGTGGTGAGAAATTAATGAAGAGAGAATGTATTCAGAAATTCTGCAAAGAGCAGAAACTTCATCAGTCAGATTTATGATAGAGATGGAATATTCTGAAGGGTCTTTGCCATCCCGCTGCCCAAGTCTATTATAGCTCATTTCAGTTATAACTAATGAGACAGTACTACTTCAACAGGAGTGAATAGTCCAAATAGAGGGTTGTGGTGAAAATACAGCAGCTTTTCTCATAACTAAAGGGATTTATAGGTTTCTGAGGTCTAAGTTTTTAAGCACTGAACAAAGAAATTTGGCATTAATTTGTAGATGTGCTTCACCAGTATATGTTTGACAATATATTAATGTGAAGTAAATGTTAATGTTTATGAAAACACAGCAAGGAGATTCTTTATGAAATAAACATGTTCTTGCCTAAAGTCAGTGGAAGTGCTATAGCAATTATCTACAACTTTTCATAAAAGTCTATTTAATATGTGTGTATACTTCTGATACCACTTTATGGAACTGTCCAAATAATCCCCATCCCATAATAGAGGTTCATTAGGCAGTGAAAATTCTTAAAGATAGACTTGGCTCTTTCACAGTGAGAAATTGCTGAAAGGAGTGAGGTGGAGAAGCAGCTAGGGACTAACTTGGATTTCTTAATCTCAACCAAGACTGTGCAGAGGTGCTTAAGGGACTATTATTCATTTGAAAGCAAGTCTAGAAGAGGAACAAAGACAAAAAAATGTGTAAGAGACGAGTGGAACTGATTCCCTCACCATTTTTGGTTGTACTGTATGATGAGTATAACAGGACTGGAAGACTGTACTTTAAGTGCTGGTGGAAGCTTTGTTGACCAGTATGAAATTGTGCACAATTTAGGAGATTGTGGCTCCTGGGGAAACTCAAGAGGTGCACTCCAGAGTGGGTTTGGTTTAATCTACATGCCCTTCTGGCAGAACAGCATCTCCCAGGAATGACAATACCTGTGCTACTTGGAAGCACTTGGGTGCATTCACCTCCCCTGGGAGGAGGTGGACAAAGAGTTCTGCTCATGGGGAGTGCATCCAGCACTGACCAGGCTTCAAAACCACCCAAGATCTGTGTTTCTTGGGCACCCAACTTGTTAATGTGTGACCTGCTGTGCCCTTTGTTGAGATTACTCTGTGGAGGGTGATGTGCCCATTTGCAAACCCTTTTTGAGGAAAACAGAACATCAGCACTGGTGCTGTCCTGGCTTGAAAGCCAGGGATAAAAAGAGCAATTCTGTACTAGTGCCAGAAATATCAGTACAGCCAGTTACTCTGCCAAATCTTTGTTGTCATGTGCTTCCTTGTTGTTTAAAAAGTGTAAGTGATCTTGGAAATTCCTGGGAGAGACTTAACTCTCTTTTGCTTTGTCCTTTTTGAGACTAAGAGGATGTTGGTTGAGAAAATGGGTCGAGAAGCTGTAGAGCTTGGTCATGGTGAAGTGAATATCACAGGAGTGGAAGAGAACACCCTGATAGCCAGTCTGTGTGACCTCTTAGAAAGGATATGGAGCCACGGTCTGCAAGTCAAGCAGGTGAGGAATAAATATTCCTGTGCATTGCAGAGCACACTTTGCTGAAGTTGTGTTATCCTCTTCCTCTCTCTGCCTTCAGAGGACACCTTTAGTGTGTCTGTAGATGTGTAAAAACACTCGTGTGTCCTCCAGTCTTTTTTGTGTCAGTTCGTGCCCCCCTGTCTGTCTCCATGTTGTGGGATATGTGCAAGTGTACCTGTAGATGTGTTCCACAGATGACTTCTTGGAAGACTCTCCATTTAACCTGGGGTTTTTGTTTGGTTTGGTGGGTTTTTTTAAATAGGATGGTGAAAAAACCTGTTGCTGTGTTCTTAATATTTTTGTTAATGAAGTTGCGTAGGCTACAAGGCAGCATATCCTAAAGGTGCTGTCAGTGGGAGGAGGGAATTGTTGTCCTGAAGGATAATTAAGTACTTCAAAGTAAAAGTCTTGCTGTTTCGGTTCTTCCTGAGTGATGTAGTAGTACTTAAATTATAATTATGAGATCACTAGCTAGAGGTGTTGGGATTTTGGATGAAATTAAGAATTGTTTGTTGTGCTCTTCTGTTTTGGAGTCTCTTGTGGGACAAGATGGAGTCTGGAGGGCCTTTACCAACTTTACTCCTCCCTTGTACAAAGGAGTAGCAAGGACGGAGAAGATTATAACTTCTTTTTTTTTTAATTAAGAATATATGTTCATAATCCAGACAACTGTAACCCAGTATCTCTGTTCCCAGCACCCAAACACCAGTGTTGAAATCTGCTCTCCTTCAAACTATACAACAGTTTTCTATGTGAAGATTTATCATGTGATTCTCTCCCTTCCCTCTTGTATATCACTTAGGATAGAAGCTGTACTGCTTTCGTCTTAGAAGACAGAGCATCAGTATACTCTGCTTCAACCCAGATTTGGGCCTTTCAGACCACCAGACGGCCAACCCTTCATAAGGTTAATGCTTTGGATTGATTGCAGATGTTGGCAAACAGTGCTGAATGGTGGAATAAATAGAGTGGTGGAATAGAACAGAGGCCTGATGGAGGAAGTGCAGTGTATCTCATAGTATGATCCAGAGCTTAAAAAAAATAAAAAAGCACCCCCCAGTTGTCTGTGTGCTCTGGCCTTTATGAAATATGCAAAAGCCTGCCGTTTCATACATTGATTTTATTTTATTTTTCAATAATGAGCCAAGGGACACTCTTCTTTCTCAACTGACCATAGGAATGAAGATGGCTTTCCTTCCACCAATCCCTGCTTTTTCCTCTTCCCTGCTGATGAGCCCCAGTAGTCCTACATTAGCTACCTACTGATTTTCCCACGTGCAGAGGGGAATCCATGCCTTCCGTGGTCCCGAGCAATGCAGGGGAGTTGTGATGTAGGATCTAATGACTGAAGTAGTCTGGACTTTCAGAAGGCCTTGGTTATTCCCTTGCCCATTCTCTGTCCCACTGCTTTCCTTAGGCTGTCTTCCTTCCCCTTATAGATCCAGCTTGCATCATCATTGCTATTTGGTGGAGTTAAAGGAGGGGTCCATGGTGCTGATGGAGCGGGCAGACACTGCATGAGTCCTCACATTCATCATGGTTGTTGACATGAGTTTGCTGCAGGATCCTTTGTTGCTGCTTTCTGTGATCTGTTACAGTTCTCCTTGCCATGGCAGCTGGTTGCTGAGCACTAGAGTGTGTGTGCATGTGTGTGTTTATTGGGAGAAGCACAGTTTGGGATATAACTCTTTGCTGGTTAGTTTTTTCATGCTCTTTTTTATCTGTTTATGATAAGACTTGAAGTTTTGGCTTTCCATGTTGGATCTGTCAGGTATACTGAAACACAATGGATTTTTATATCCTCACCACTGAATGCATATTTTTAATAGATTTCTGTCAGCACAGATGTTACAGACACTCTAGGATTTATTCTTCTGGAAGCATGCCAGTTCTGGAATAATTCCTCATGGTCAATAGTTCTTTATATCAACTGTAGGGAGTTATAGGATGGAAGTGTTTAGAGATTTTTAAATGTAGTTTTTTAAAAAAATAAATGTAAAGATAAACCATCATTACTGCCCCTCTGGGAGGGCACTTAGATAATTTTAGATGAAATTGATAGTGCAGAATTGACAACTGTTGCTTTACAGTCATGGTTTCTTTCTGCAAAGCTGTAAATAAAAATATGGCCTTCTAACATGACAGCTTTTCTGAAGTGCAGAATTGCTAGATCTTTACTGGGATCAGGTTAATACAATAATTTAGGAAGATGATAAGTAATACTTATTATCTGTAAGTAATTCCAGTTGATGTGCTGGAGAGCCCCTGTTTGCTTACTACTGCCCTTCTGCAGATTTGCAATCTTTTGGTTTATTAGATGAAATATTTTATGGTGAATCCAAGAATCTTTATAGTTTCCCAGTGAAAGATTTTCTCACTCTCTGCTTTAAGCCACCAGGGGTTTAAGAAAGCAACATAATGAGCAAGGTGCACTTTTTGACATCATTTGATGGGTTTATCTTGACCTAAATACTACATCCCAAATTCTAACTTTTAATTTGGTTTTACAGTGTGTAGAACTGTGGTATTTTTGCTGATAAGCTTTCACTGTCCTGCTGATGTTTTGGGATATCTTAACTGTGTTTGTGATTATCCAGCTGCTTTGCCTGATGCAATTGAGGGGAATCTTTTGAGATTCTAAAAATGGGCAGCATTTATCTGTAGCCCTGAATTACCCTGAGGGGAGCAGGACTTGGCCTGGGTGGGCCTTGCTAGGCTGGCTCTGTGTCTCCTGTCATTCCACTGCTGCAGAGGCAGGCAGGGAGAGAACACAGGACAGGTTACAGTCTCAGATTTAAAATTCCACTTGCACACAGTGTTTTACAAGCCTTGAAATGTTTTCTTGTCATGGTAATGAACTATGAGGAAAGATGTTCCATTGACTTTTTCCTGTTACCAGAATCATTAGATCCCAATAGTCTGACTCTTGCTTTTCCTTCTCAGCCTCTTTACAGCTCCCAAGCACCTCCAATTTGTCTTATTTTTGATTTTTACCATTGAGTTTATAGGGAGAAACATCTTTAAAGCAAGTTTTTGTCATGGCTGATACTTTCAATGATGATTTAAGCTTATTTTTTTAATTCAGCTGGTAGTGATTTCTTTAACTAATATTTTTTAATTTTAGGGAAAGTCTGCTTTGTGGTCTCATCTGTTACATTACCTAGAAAACAGACAGAGAAGAACCACATCAGGCAGCTTCAGTACCTCAGGTAAGATTGGCATCTGCTGGAAGAAGATGATTAAAAGCTGTGAGTAAGAGCTGCCTGCAGATTTACACCATGCAGAGTTTTTTTTCTCTTGGAAATACCCTTCACTCAATATAACTGAATCAAGTGTTGTGGCTGCTACAGGTTTAGTATGAGCCTGATGTGTTATCTCAATATGTTTTATGAAAACCAAACTGGTTTGTATTGAGCCCACTTGTTTGGGTCTGGGATCTGACTACCAGAAACTGGAAATAGCTGATGGCTCAGAGATGGGCTTCAGAATGGATTGCTCTGGTCCATCATCTTCCATGACACACAGGCCCTGCATGACTGCCAGGGCAAATGATGTTATGGGTGGGGGTGGAAAACAAGTGTAAGCACATAAAATTGTGCTGTACACCCTGAAGTTTTACATTATGGCTTGAAGAACAACTGAACAGGAGGTTTATTGTTTAAAACAAAAACATAAACTGAAGAAATAGAATTCAATTTTTGTTACATTGAGTGTTGCAGTAGAAGTAATATTGCACATAAGATCTACTGATAGTATGTTTCTAGGATTATTAGTGTAATTTTTAAACATTTCTTGTGTCAGGTGGGGTCACAGGATTGGAGAGAACAATAGGTTTGGGGGAGGCAGTGGGTGCCTTTTATTTTTTATTTAAAGCTGCTGTAAGCAAAGAACTGAGCATTAGTAACATGCACAAGATCCTGTAAGCAATCAAAACCATAGATTTGGAAATTTTAAGGTCTCCTGAATGCCACTTAGTTCATAGTTGTTTTTCATATCAGAATGATGTCACAATCAGTTCTATGCTTTCTAATTTGGGATTGAGGGCAGGGACTGTATTTAACCTATAACTTCATTCTGGAGTGGAATTTGAAGGATAAGATTAATAATATTGCTTGAAAACCTCAAAATGTATTTTATAAGTTGTGATGTTACAGGAATGTGCAAAGTAATAGCTCAGTAAGCACAGGATGTGTGGTGTACTGAGTGCAACCTATTTAAAACTGTTCTTAGCAAGAAAACAGGGTGGTGTTCAGAAGGTAATACTTGATTATTGTATGTCTTAAGCCATTTGATGTCATACCAACTTCAGCTGAATCTAAACTCATTAATGTGTTGGTGCTCAGTGTGTGCTGATCTGTATAACCATCTGTGTAGCATATTAGATTTTCATGTCATTTGGAGTGGAAATACAGTACTGTATCTTCACAGAGTCACCAGTAACACAGGAGTGCAAATTGGTGTTAATTCACCTTCTTTTTTATATTGATTTAAAAATCTTTAACTGGATTTCTGCTAATGCTAACAAGAAATGGTTTTCTCCTGAATCTAGGAATACTTCTTGATTCAGAAAGGCGAAAGTCTGATACAAGCCCAGCCATGTCACCTCTCAGAATCTCTCTCATCCAGGATATGAGGTGAGTTTGAACTGTTACACAACCCTGAGATTTGCACACTTGTTTCTGTGTATGCTGTGCACCATCCAGAAAAGCCTGTGTTTCATGCAGCAAGAGGGGGCTGTGGGGAAGGAACCTGCTGAACTGTTTCAGAGTAGATAGTACAACGTTTTCATTGACCTTCATAGAAATAAGTTTCATATTGGAGGTTTTATATGGTCAGAGCTATTAATTTATAGTGATACCATTACAGAGTTTTCATATTTTTAATGTTTTGTGTGTTTTGTTTATTTCCACAGAGGTGTGGGTGGAGTGTTTGTGTTTTCCCAGTCATTGCTGAGTTGGTTGTGTAGTTCTGAGACCATTCTTGTTTTTCAGGGAAGAAAGCAGTTTAAAGAACTTGTTTGATCTAAATAATGGGTTTATCTGACATTCAATACTGTGCTGTGAATAAAACTACAACTTTTGCCCAATTTCTTCCTTTCAGTACATTGAAAAAGCAATATGCAGAACTTCTAAAACAACCTTGACAGGAATTGTCTTTTCCTTCTTTTTCCATACCAGCATCCAATTTTTTCAGTAGAGAGGAGTGAATTGAGGATTTGCTTGCCTTATTAAAATATACCATTTGTGTCTTGTGTGCAAGAAAAGCTTCTACTGAGCATGCAAAACCAGTATTTAATTTTCCAAAGCATTCAGCCATAAATATTGCAGCGATAAGGTCCAGAATGAGTCCTAAATCATGTGAGACAATGGGCCTGGTTTAGAATTTTGTAAATAGGGCACTGCATTGCAGATATTTCCTTTTCAGGCTCTTATTCTCTTTGAGCTAGATTGCAGAGAATTTTTAATTGTGCTGAATATTAAGGTGATTTTATTTCTTTTTCTTGTAATTCACCCAGTATTTTGTGTTCTTTGCAAAACTTCAACCGAGCTTGGTTCAAAAGGACTGTCATGCTTTGACAATACCAAGCATGTCTTTTTCTTTTTTTCCAGGCATATCCAGAACATAAGTGAGATCAAAACAGATGTTGGCAAGGCCAGAGCCTGGGTTCGCCTCTCTATGGAAAAGAAGTTGCTTTCTAGGCATCTGAAACAGTTGCTTTCAGATCATGAACTCACAAAGTAAGATGGTTTATCTTGGGCAAAGCTTTAAAAAAAATTAAAATCTATGTAATTGTTTGGTTTCAAAAATCCAGGTGTGCCTGTTCTTGCATCTGCTTAGCAATATGCAGAAGGCATGGAACAAACTGGCCTTCCAAGCATGTGAGCTGTTGGGGAATTAGGATTCACTGCTGAGGTTCTTCACATACAATTTTACATTTATAGCCTGCTTAAGAGCATAAGGTGAATTGCTTCCATAATAGTTACATTCAGTGTGAAGTGTGGAAATTAAACCCATACTAATTGTCATTAGTTTTAATGGAAGACTGCTTTCTGGAGACAGCTTAACCTATGCTGTCTGCTCTTCCTTTCCTCTCCTTCCACTCACCACCTTCCAAGGAATTTTTTCCCCAATCCCCCTGGACCCCAACAGCTAATTATTTGAGATTTGCCTTGTCTTGTGTTATGTTGGACTTTCTGATGAAGCTGTGGCCTTCAGTGAACAAAGAAAAGCTGAAGGACAGAGTGAGGACAGCTGATAAATCTACCTGTATTTCCAAATTAAGGTTAAGCCTCTCTAGTGAAGTCAACAGTTCAGATCAGGTTAAATTTAGCAGTTCTTGTCCCATGCAGAGCAAGTGCTGTGAGGGGACTTTCCACACACCACCACACTCCATGTCCCCCCCACAAAAGAGAAGAAAAAAACCTCTTTTAACACTGGCCAGTGTACTGTTCATCTGTCAGGCAGATTCTGATTCTTTAGAACAGAGGGAGACTGCAACAAAAGTATGTTTAAAATGAAAATGACAAGCAAAGGAGCTACTTGTACAGGATGACATCAATTCTCTGTAATCTTGTGTGCTCTGTGCTGCATATTTAGATATCCTACTTAGAGAGCTGTTCTAGGCAATATGGTTTGAAAGCATGCCCTATTTGTTCTTAGAGGAAGCAGTGCTGAGTTCAGTGAGGTACTAAAAGTAATGGTGCAGCTTCTGCCATTTTGCAGTCAACAAGATTGTGTGTTGTTCTTTTTTGAAGCAGCTATTAGATATTTTAATTATCCCATTCTCTTTACTTGACATTTGTTAACAATATAAGGAAAATGGAACGTTTGGTTTCTTTCTAGTCTGCAAAGGGACTAGAGTTAGGGAACAGGGAGAAATCACCTGGCCTCACTGTCCTGAGACCTTTATGTGCCCAGGGAAACTGAGAAATCTTACTCTTTGAAGAGACAGGACAGCACATACCCTGGCAGGCTGTCAAACAGGTGATCCAGACTGTTCAAATGAAACACAGACATGGGCACCTGTGAGACTTCTGTGGCTTTGCCACTCTTGTGGCTACAGGCAGGTTAGGTTAATTTAAGGCTCAGTCTCTTTATTTTCATTGAACATTTCCTGTCAGTCTCTAGTGTTAGGTTTGTTATGTTTGTAAGTGAGAACATGCCTGATTATGTTGATTATCATTGATTTGTTTTGCAAGTTTCTGTCTTGTGACTTGCTGACGTTTTTGTAAATTGATACCTGAAACTGGGGGGAGTCATCAGGATGCTCTCCTGGCAGGAACAACCTACCCACAGCTGTGTCAGCATTTCTAATACCTAATTCCTGCATTCATGAGGGTTTGGATATTCCTGTAGCTTCAGTTGGATTTTGATACATTTTGGCATGCTCTTCTTTTATGATTATTCTCAGCACTGGTATTATTTATTGGTTTCTGCCTTTGCATGCTTACCATTTTGGTTGTGTCAGGAGCTGTGTGCTATCAACACTGAAGCTATTGCCTGGATTAGTGTGCAGGTTGTTGTAGGCCCTGGGTTATCACCTATAGCCAAATACAAGCAGATAGCCCCAGTTTTTGCCTTAGGTCTTTAAGAACAGTTTTCTGTCATACATTGTGTGCTGGAGAACTCTTCCCTGGCACTCTCTGCTCTCTTTACTTCAGTTCTGTCATTTTACATGGCCAGAAGAAGTCACAAGTTTTTTCAAGAAAGCACATTTCTTTTTCCATCTTGGGGTGTTCTTGGGTGAGAGAAGATCTTAGACCAAACCTTGTATTGGAGTGGGGGGAAAATAATGAGAACTGGACTGATGCACTTTGGAGATGTCAGCCTTGCAGAGAGTCAGTGTATCTTGGCACATGGAATACTCTTGACTCTCCCAGTGTCACTTCTCATTTGTAATTGCTTGCCCATTATTCATAGTGTACCTAATGAATTTGCACAATAGAAAACATTTCACTGAAAGCATCTTGTTACTGTGACAGATTGTGTGTTTTGCTTTGTCAGAAAACTCTACAAGCGTTACGCATTCCTCCGCTGCGACGATGAGAAAGAGCAATTCTTGTATCATCTCCTGTCGTTCAATGCTGTTGATTACTTCTGCTTTACCAATGTTTTCACAACAATCTGTAAGTATTTGCTCTCCTTGCAACTCTGATTTCCAAATTTGGTTGAGTCCTTGTCCAAAATTCTAAACAGCTCAGAGCACCATGCTCTAATGTAATTGTTCTACTTTTTTTTCCCTGGGATCCATCTGTGTGTGCTGTGTTGCTGTTTCCATGATCTTCTCTGGTGGGCAGTTTTCTCTCCCTGTTACTTTTGTTTCTAATTTGGTAAAATACACAGCTCTAATAATTTTAGTTGAGGGTGAGTTCTCATCTGAAAATTTTGTGGTGGGCTTGTTTGCATGATAGTGAACAATCCATACTGTGCTTGTTTAGTATCAAGGTAAGAACATCAATGCATGCTGGGAATTACAGGAAAACAAACCTTTCCTGTTTTGTGCTCAGGCTACTTTGCTGCATGCTTGTCTCTGGGTTTGGGGTAACAATGAAATGCCCATTGAGGGCTACACCAGAACTTCTCAGCACATTTTTTTTTTCTTCTAGTTGTTAAAAAGATACCCTAGAGAAACTTTTAAGCTATTGTAGATGCATAACTGTGTTACAGAGTTGTCAAAGATCTGTGTGCCTGCTGCCACAGGACCTCACTGGGAAGGCAAAATAAGGAAAGACTTAAGCAAGGCTTGTAAAATTGGGGGTGGGATATGTGAAAGGACTACCCTTGGTGGTCTATTGTGATTGATACTTGTGTGTATGAAAGACAGCAGACATCCAAGCAAAACAGCTCTTGGTCTTACAGGCAAGTTCTGGATAATGTGAAAATCTGTTCTGCTGGATCCAGTTAAATTGTCACTTACTTTAGGACTATCAACACAGAAATAAAAAGGGAAACATTTTAATTCATTCTTAAACACTACTAGCATCAAGCTTTTAAGGAAATCCAACCACCAAATGCTTTCTTGAGGGCACTGACATCTGAGGAGACGCTGAGGGAGAAATGCATTAAACACCTCAGCTGAAAAACCCCGTCTGTAATCTGCTTATGCACTATAAAAGAAGGGCAGATAGCCAAGAAACACAGCAACCATTCAGAGAATTGGATTTTATTATAGAAGGTTGGTGAGCAGAGGGCTGTGCAGGAGATGCTGGGTGGTGGAAGGGCCTATGCTTCGTGAGTCAGAGGAAGGGCTGCAGTTCAGGTGATACTGCATTGAATTACCCATAGATAAACTGGGGGACCAGAAAGCATTTGAGCACATGTGGTGCTATTTAGAAGGGAAGAAAATTGCTTGTTCTTTCAAAAATTGTTAAGTCCTAAAGTTAGCATTACTAAGAACGACATGGCACAGAGAAATTTGCAGCATTGTGCTGTATTCTGTCAGAATTTGTTCAGCCATGGTAGTGAAGGCTGCTGCTGTCCAGGCCTGTAAAGAAAAGCTGCAGTCAGTACCTGAGTGGGAGCTGGGGGAGCTGTGCAGTGTGCTGAGCTACAGTGCAGCCCTGGGTACAGGAATGCCATGGCTTTACTTCCTTGTCACTAAGCTGAGGACAAGTAACCATCTTCGTGCCGTGTTTGGAGGTTGGTAAATAAAGACTGATTATACCCATAAGAAGGCATTATTCCATCCAAATTTCTTTCTTCATTTGACACTGTTCTGCTGTCAGCTCCATTTCCTGGTGATTGCTGTGTATGTGTACACTTCCCCATCGTCACTCAGTGCAAGTGTCAGCATGATTAAATAGGATCTCTGATGTTGTTTTAACATTTCATGGTACTGCATTGCTGTTTTATGACTTATCTTTTGCCCCTCTCTTGACTGAAGAGGTTACATAATTATCCTTCTTCATTTTTGAAGTGTTATTTCTTCTGTGTTTGCAGTGATACCATACCATATATTGATTGTTCCCAGCAAGAAACTCGGTGGCTCAATGTTCACAGCCAATCCTTGGATCTGTATTTCGGGTGAACTGGGTGAAACAGGAGTCCTGCAGATTCCCAGGAATATATTAGAAATGACCTTTGAGGTTTGTATTACTTGATACAAAACCTGATTTGGATGTTCTGTTTGTTCAGTTTTAAATTCTCCCCTTGCTGTACCATCTTGCCACACGTTTCATATCTTTGTGGTTAGTCACAGATACTGTGCCTGTGCATAGCACATTTAACCTATATTTAATTACATGCAGAGCAAAATGACTGACAATTCCTTAGTGTAAGGGATAGACAAGACTGTCTTTATGTTACAACTGTGGGAGGTGTCATATCCCCTTCTGCTGGAAGACAAAGAAGTGATTCTGCTCTGATTCTGCATGTGTGTTGTGTGCATTGGATAAAATTTAATTTAAAAATCCAGTTCAGCTGATGTTCTCTGTGCTGATCAAAACAGTATTTAACAAAACAAGCAAACCAACAAAAACAAGTACAGCAGCCTACCACTAAAAAGCCCAGAACCAGTCATGCAGTCAGAAACAGGAACCACATTTTTGAGTTTCTGCCTGAGCATGTTCTGTAATAGTTTACTCCCCCAACATGCTGCTTTGTTTTAGTTTCCTCTGACAAACTTTGTTTAATTTGCAGTGCCAGAACCTGGGAAAACTGACCACAGTGCAAATAGGACATGATAATTCAGGGCTGTATGCCAAGTGGCTTGTGGAATATGTTATGGTCAGAAATGAAATAACAGGGCATACTTACAAGTAAGTATCATCCTGACATTTCACGTGGGGTAAGTAGAATTTCTGCAGGGAGCTGGCACAGTAGGGCTTGTTTGATTAGAAAGGTCTGATCTCCTGGGACTCTGTGTCTACAGTTGCCTTGACCTGAAAGCACAGAAAGATCATTTGGCTTCTGGCATTAAACAAGTGGTGGTTCTTAGGAATTCAAACAGGGTTGCAGTTTGCAGATGTTCGTGTCTCATATCAGACTGTTGGTGGAGAGGATGAGTTGACTGTTGTGCATCTTAGAAATAATCCTCCTTGAGCCCAAGGAAGAAAGAGCAAGTCAGGGCTTGCTGCTTACCAAATATAGGTGGTATTTTGTATTAGGCCTGGGTGCTCTGGGTGTTAGAGAGTCACCTTTGGACACAAGTTGGAGCACAGGGACTTATGAGTGGTAGAAACCTGTGTTTACATGGGGAAAGTAAAGGAATGAAATTTGCAGTGAGAATTAGATTTATTTGTGTTAGGTACAGCATAGTTTGATGCCCTGTCCTTTGTTTAGAGAAGCTGTCAGGCTCATGTTGATGTCAGGTTGGTGGGTAAGTCCACTCAGCTCTCCATGCCAGTTCATTTGTAATTAAATGAAGAGGAAAGATTCTGGTTTTGGATGCTGTTCAGTTTTCCAATTAACTGATTAAACTGACATCAACATTGGTTCAGAGAAAGTGATAGTGAGCAAATGAGCATGTGTGCTTTCTAGTGTCTGATTTAATACCCCAATTCAGCAGCAGTATTGGTGTTTTGGCATTTAAGCATGTGTTTGGTTTGTGGGGTTGTTTTGCAGCTGGCCTGCTATGTAGTGTGTTCATTGTACTTTGTAACCCATCTATGGGGTGTAGTAGGACTTCTCCTTTTACCCATTTTTCCTCAAATCATGTGCTGCATATGGGACTCAAGCAAAATCTGCTTTGTGGATGGATCATTTACTGCAGCACTCAGCACAAACTTGGAACTGAAAAGCTGTTTTATTTCTGTTGCCTGTGCTGGCAAAAGCCAAAGCCAAGACTTTGTTGCTGGATGAACAAAGTCTTTCTAATAACTATGCTAGCAGGATTTGGGCTTTAGGCAACTGCAGTTGAAAGTCTTTGGCATGGAATTGAATCTGGGTTGATCCATGTATTTCTCTCCTTGATGTTCTTAGGTTTCCCTGCGGAAGGTGGCTTGGGAAGGGAATGGATGATGGCAGCTTAGAGAGGATCCTGGTGGGAGAGCTGCTGACTTCCCACACTGAGGCTGATGAGCGGCAGTGCCGAACCCCTCCCCTGCAGCAGTCCCCCAGCATGATCAGGAGATTTGTCACTATCTCACCAAACAATAAGCCAAGTGAGTGCTGGGGTTGTCTTGTCCTGTCCTGTTGTGCATCATCACCTGAGGGCTTGCAAACAGCACTGGGGTTTGGAGAGGACCTGTGAGACTCAGCTGAGTGTCCTGCTTGAACTCCAGCTAACTTCCAAATTACAGTCCCAAATAACCTGTACTGTTTAAGTTTTGAAAGTCTGCAAGGGTGGCAGATGTCTCTGCACTCCTGGTCTAGTGCTTAGCTGCCCTAGTGGTGTTTTTTGTATTCTTGTCCTTCACCTGTGGAATGAATGCTGTGGAGGAAGGTAGAAATTCACGGCCATGTCTGTGTCCTTCATGGATGAAGAAACTTGCTAGTGACTTCTATTCATGGACTTCTCTTTTTTTTTTCTATTGAGATCAGGGTTCTGTGGTTGTCTTATTCCTGATAAATCAGGTGGCTACTTCATTCCTAGCTGTGCTTGGGTTTGCAGTGAAGAAAGCACAGGAATTATTTCCAGGATGCTCAGATTTGCTAGTCCTAAACAAAGCACAGCTCCTTTCCTTAGCTTTGGGTCCTGGTCTGAAAATTCACATAATATGTAAAAACCCTTTCCACTGTTGTTTTGAAACACTGCAGTGTTAACTTCAATTTAAAACCAAACCATCTCTATTCCTACCTTTTCAACAATAAATAGAAGTGAAGTTGGGTTTCCAATACCCACAGCCCAGCACTCTTTCCCTAACAGAGTGAGTTATACTGGTTCATGCTTCTCTCCTGTGTTTTGTGCTAGGCCATAACCCTCACACACAGGTACAATTTCTGAAGCTGTAACTGGATGTATTTTTGTATTTTGCAGAGTTAAATACTGGTCAGATACAAGAAGCTATTGGTGAAGCTGTTAATGGTATTGTCAAGCATTTCCACAAGCCAGAGAAGGAGGTGAGAGGTTGTTGTCTGTGTAATGGCACTCCTGTCCTAAGACTCTGATTAGTAAACTTGAGAGAATATATAGCAGAAATAACTGAATGGGCAGCCATGTGCTTGAAAACTCCTTTAGTGGAGCAAAACTAGAGAGATAGTACAGCCTCAAACACCTCTTTTTTGCTGCTAACTGGAGTGTTCTGTTAAATTAAATGTTAACATTCTGGTATTGAAAATTGTGTTATTAGTCAAATTCTGCTGAGGATTCTACCTGTACACGGTCAAGAATACTGCCTCCTGTTTAGTTTGTTCTGAATTAACTGACATTTTACATCTGCATTGATTTCTAAGTGGGTTTTTTAATGTCTTTTGCATTATCTTTGCTACTTAAAACATGAGAACCCATGGGCCACTTTAAAAAAAAAGGAAAGAAACAATGAAGACCACCCTGAAAACACCCACATCCCCCAAGCAAGTGAAGCAGAAGTGCTCTTAAAGACTCTTTTGCATTACTCATGTAATCAGCTGACAGAGCAGTGGTTTTCTGAAACAAACCTAAGTAGCATGCCCCTGTCAAATCATCCCAGTCCAGCCCCTGTGAGCCAGAGAGGTGTAGAGCAGTGCTGGCTCTGTATGGATGGCTCTCAACAGGAATTTTTTTACAAATAAGTCCTCCCCTTCCTATAGCCCCTGACTTCTAAGTTCATTATGGCACAACAGTTCACATACAGTGTGTTTCTAGTTGTATAGACAGTGCATTTCTAGTTGATGATCACATTGGTAATGATCTCAAGTGGTCATGGACTGATTTTGCAAAATAGAAATTATCATCGTGTGCTGAAGAAGGGCTTTGTTTTTTACTGAGCATTGTATGTTGTTTTTGTTGATGAGCAACCAGAGGCACCTGCTACACTGGATCTGTGATCTCTGTTACTTAAAAAAAAGAGGAAAATACTTTCCTAGTTTTCTGTAGTGATCATTATTATAGGTAAAACCTGCTCATTAACTGGCCTGTTTGAGGCTTCATTTGATGATGATGTCAAGGGCCTGACAATGCTTTCCTCAGCTCTATTCGTAGAGAAGTCAATCAGTTTTTGAATGCTCAGGACTTGTGAGAACTGGGCCATCCTGTCTGGGGTCACTGTTTGACAGCAGATTTAAGCTTTAGGCACCTGTTTATTTAAAAACTCAGTGGGAGACTTGTGTCCCAAAGTCCCAAACTGAGGTGCTGAGTGTGTGTGCTTTCTGTGTGCTGGCAGAGAGGCAGCCTGACCCTGCTGCTGTGTGGAGAAAGTGGACTTGTTTCAGCTCTTGAGCAGGTGTTCCAGCATGGATTTAAATCACCAAGACTCTTCAAGAATGTCTTCATTTGGGATTTTTTAGGTAAGTGGGAGGATGACTTCCCCGAGCCTGTTTGTATCTTTGAATTACATCCAACTGTGTTTGTTATCACTGCTGTTTTATCTTAGCTGGTGTGAACAGCAGACTTCTTGGAGGCATCTCAGCAGCTGAATTTCCAGGAGAGCTCCTACCTGCTTGTACTGTCATGAGAGAGAGTGTCTGTCTTCTGCCAAAGCTGGCCCAGTACTTAATGCAGGAACTAGGCTTTGTCCTTCTAGCAGTAATAGTGTCAAGCAAACTTTCTTAGTGAGGAAGAGGTACATAAATAAGGTGGTGAATTGACACAGGGTAACCTTGTTGTTAACTGAGCACAGTGAAAGCAATAAATCACACTTGTAAGAGATTGAATTGTCTTCCAGACCACAACAGATGGATCTAGTGCTGTTGGTATGTCCTGGACCTTGTAATAAAGGGATTATAAGCATGCATTTTTCACACAATGGCCTAGATGCCTTTACACAAAGCTAAATAAATCAACTGAGTTCACAAACACATTTTAAAAAGGGAAATTTTTTTTAATAATGCTGCTATGTTTTGAGTAGGTACTTTAACATCAGCGTTCCCCTTATACAATCATTTTACTGTGTAATTTCATCATTACTGCACTCAAATTCAGTAGATAGGTGAACCTCTTTAGCATTGTTCAGAGGGAAGGAAGTGGAATCCCAGTTTTACACTGAGGGAGCACAGAACTGAATCAAACAGACAAAAACCAGTGCCTAAATGTAATGACTCAGGAAATTAATGGATGAGCTTCGACCCTTTAGGCCATTCAGCTTTAACTCTCTCTTATGCTGTATGCACTGATGAAACTTCATTATCTCCCACCATTCTTTTAAGAAAAAGCACAAACATACTATGAGACCCTCGAGCAGAGCGAGATGGTCCCAGAAGAGAACTGGCAGACAAGGGCCAGGAATTTCTGTCGCTTTATCACTGCTATCAACAACACCCCTAGAAACATTGGGAAGGATGGCAAGTTTCAGATGCTGGTGTGTCTTGGAGCCAGGTATAAAGAAACTTCTTTATTATTGTTGTTGTTACTGGTATTTTAATGAAATGAAAAAGGTGTTGCACATGAGACAGTTGCTCCCCACTCCCTGTCTCATGCAGATAAGCAGAGAACACAGTAGGTCTGCTTAGAAGTGAAAGAATAAAAATCCTGTCTGTGCAGGTGTGAAAGTAACTCTGCTTTATTTTTATTCCCAAACTGCCAACTGCCACCTTGTCAGAGATCACCTTTTGCACCACTGGATCGCCCTGCTTGCAGACTGCCCCATTACAGCCCAGATGTATGAGGACATAGCCCTGATAAAGGATCACACGCTGGTGAATTCTTTGATTCGGGTGCTGCAGACCTTGCAGGAGTTCAACATCACCCTGGAGGCATCTCTTGTCAAAGGAATCGACATCTGACCTCCTGTCCCACAGGAAAAACTGTCTTTACAAAAACAAAAAAAAGCAACAAGGAGTGAATCTCGTTAGTATGCAAAAGTTCTGTCTTGCCAGTACATTGTATCGTGAACTTGTTCATGGCCCAAAAATGCAACTTTGACTTTTCTTGAAGGAAACTCCAGAAATAGTACAGGCAAATGGATAGAAGCTGTAAACTCAATGTAAAAAAGAGGATTTTGGTATAAATCTATTTTAGAGTTTATTTGCTGATTTGCTTTTTACACACTTTCATGTGAAAGAGATAGAGATGAGTATTGTGCAGCTTATTTTAAAGCTGCAGTATTTCCTTGCCATAGAAGATGTGCAGTGAGCCTTTCAGCATTCTGTGAACTTGCCTTCAGATATGCTGTATGTCATAGACCCCAATGTATACACTCCATTTCTGCTGAGAAGGTCATTCTATAGTTTTTAAACTAATATTTTATATATTAACATTATTACCAACGTTTGATTTTTAACGTGTTGGGTCACGTTCTGCTGCAAGGGAACTACAGATCTGATCTGTGCTTTTTTTTAATAGCTCCAAAGCACTGATTTGTCAGCAATTATTTTTTTTTTCCTTTACTTTTGTTGTCAGTATTATTTTTAGTGAAATCCAGGAGACTGAACCGTAAAATGTCCAGAGATCAAAGTAATATTTTTCATATTGGTACGTAATTGCACAGAAGAAGAAATTAAGTCTGTTTTTTAACTGATGTTTTTTATTTATTTAACCTATCATTGTGTTTTGTAAGTTTGTCTTTTAAAAAAAAAAAGTCTTCTATGATACAACTGGCTATATTATGTTGCAATTCAGAATTTACAGTGTAGCCCACTTAAATGAAAAACCTGGAATAATTGTTCATAACACAAGAAGGTTTCTACTTAAACCAGCCTTTTGAAGCTTGGTATATGGTTGCTGCTGGTAATTTCTCTTAACAGCTAATAAAGGGGGACACGAGATCCCCAAATGCCAGATGACTGAATAATGATCTTTATGCCCCATCTGAAATAATAACAGTATACCTTACTAACAAGGATAAGGATTTCTCAATTATTCTGAAAAGACAGTGGTGTTAAGGTTTTTTCTTTTCCTTTTGAATGCACATGTCTTGGATCCTGTTGTCACAGTCTGCTTCATTTGGGATGCTTTTGGTTTTAGCAAAGAAAACTTTATCCATTTCTACTATGAAATACAAACATTAAAAAAAAATTTAGGTGAGTGGGAAAGCTTAATTTATTGGAGATCTGTGCCTAAAGGCATCTCTGTTCATTTGAATCTTCAGATAAAAATCTCTTTGAAATGAATATGTGACTTAAGAACAGGCTGATTTATCAGCATCACAAATTACTGTACAGAAGTTCAGGGCTGTGTATTTAAGAGGTCTCCACTGTATAAACTTATCTCAGTATTGTCTCTCTTTGAGAAGCAGAGTCCAAGTTTTTTGGTTCATACAGTGTTGTAGCACTTTAACTGCAGCTTAGTCACATCTTGTGATAGTTTTATTTCCATAATTTATGAGTAGAGCACATGTATTAAATTTCTGACTTTTTACTTTTGTCCTATTTATTTCATTATTAAACTGAGAAGTTCCTTTGTCACTACTTATCAGAGCAAGATTCTTCTTTGATTTCACAGCAGCATTAGGAAGAGGTGAGGGCAGTGTCTGAGCCACTCCTCACATGGTGTGGGTGTGAATACCTTCACAGTTTACAAGAGCATTTCATGAGGTATTCTCTGTGTGCAGGTTTGGTTTTGTTGGTGGTTTTTTATTTTTCTTCCAGCTTTGGAAGAGCAAAAATAAAAAACAGTTGTACTGCATTCTAAGAATTTAATGTATTCAACTTAATATGTTGGGATAGTCTTTTTACACCTGACCCAAATTGTTTGTGCATTAATAATAGCAAAAAAAAAAAATTTTTTTTGTTGTTTTGGTTTGTTGTTTTTTGTTGTTGTTTGTTTGTTTGTTTGTTTGAGCTATCCTGAAAATTACTTCACTAGGCCTGTATATTTCACAGGGAATATTAAGTAAGAAAGGAAGATTCCATGTTTTGACCTTAACAGATGAGTTGATTCTATTAAAACTATATCTCTCATAGTACTAAGGATGGATTAATTTTATCTTTCATGAGGTAATTACCCTGAATTAAAGTTCTTTTTTTATCTTTTTTTTTTTTTCCTTCCTTACACAATTTCACCTAGTGAGACAGGACACCAGTGGCTTAATGACTGTTTTGGTGTGGATTGTTTTGCCCTCATTAGGATACCTGGCATGGGCAGAGGCTGGGATTTGGTGGTTGCCAAGGGTGGGCTCCTTGGCTGGCTCATGAGGATGATGCTGTCCATGTGAGAAGCCCCTGTGTGCTGGCTGTCCAGTGCAAAAGGAGGACACACAGATCATCTTCCCAGCTCCCAAGTTACTTTATTTTCACAGGAAAAACCAGTTTGAGATCACCCTTCCTCCTCCTCCTCTCACAGGGGGCTGTGCTTAATCCTCTTAGGGTTCAAAGCACTTTTTGCTGAAGTCTGGAGGGATTTGCTCTACTGAAGGACCAGCAGAAGGTTCTGAAATGCAGCAGAAAAAAAACAGGTTTTGTTATATCCATAGGCAACCAGGGAAGAGTGAGATACTAAATACAGCCTGTGCCAGCTTTTTGGGAGGAGGTTTGGCTGGCACAGTCCAGTCTGTAGGAGCATCCCCAATCCCCACCACTCTGCAGTGCTCACCACACACCCTCCTGCTTCCTTCATGGCTCTTCCTAGCAGCAGTCCCACAGAAGAAGGTTAGGAGCCAGCATTTGCTCTTGCCATGCCATTCTGCTGAACTGTATAGGAATAAATGGTGTAGTGAGCACCTTTTTATCACCTTTTTGTATCTATTTTATTTAGGGCTTTGTAAAATCATTCTCCCTTTGTTCAGAGTAACGCAGTTTTACCTTTTTTTTTCCTGTTACTTTTCCAAAACATGGGCAGGTTTGGTGGGTGCAGTTAGTGTGGCTGTGCTGTTCTGATGTTTGGTGGGGATTTTTTGGTAACAGTTAATGAGAAAAGATAATCTCTTTTAACAACACGCATTCATTCTGGAGGGAGAAATGCAGTGACAAAAAATAAGCAGTTCATCATGCAGTAAATACATAGTGCTAAACTAGCCAAAGTGTTTGCAGGCTCATACCTGATTTGAGGGGAAAAAATAGGCTATTACCTATTAATTATTTATGCTTCTTTGGTTAATGCTGTCAGAGTTCATACAATGATACTTTATACAAAAATAAAATGCAAACTAATAAAGACTTGGTTTAAATGTAGTAAAATACTATGATGATAAGTTTATACAGAAAGAAAAAAAGCCTTTACCTGCCATAAACTTTAACCACCTGATATTCTGTAGCTGAAAACATATTCATGAACTGGAGACTATTCCACAACTTTTTCCATTACAAAGAGTATTTTTCAAACTGTTCAAATGGAACTTACTAGCTGGATGATCCATACTTTTTATGTGTTTTAAATTCATGAATATGTTAAGATTTCTGCAGTGAAACTATTCAGAGTTAACTTTTTCTGTATATTGTCAAATGAATTTTGTCCGTAGTGAAGAGACTATAGGATACTTGAAAATACTTGAAGAAGTTGTACATGTACTTCACATCTTTGTAGCTCTTTATTTTATACCTAGAGATTGGCTGTTAAACTAAGATAAAGCATCAATACCTTATAAACTATATATTTTACTACATGGGGAAATCACTGGCTTGTTTTTTTTAAGGGCCGTGTTGAAGTTTACATTATAATGATAAAACCAGGTACTGTTTTCCTTTTTTTATTTTTCCTGTGGCATTTCAATCCATTGGACATTAAATGTGAATTGGATATACAAAGCAGTTTTACAGGTGTAGCTCATTTGCTGAATTGCAATAAAATTTGTCTTCTAACATGAAAAAATAGCATTAATGTGCTATTTTCAAGAAGCCTGTTATAATTTGGCTGATCATCTCTTTGCCTGGCTGCAGGTCTGGGACATTTTAGTGGCTTGTTTCAGGAGACCTTTGTTGTACAGTTTTGTGTCTGATCTGTTCAACTACAGCTGCTCCATCCCAGCTCCAGTGTAGCCTTCCCCCAAGCCATCCTTGCCAGTCAGACTGCCAGCAGTGGGAGAGATGCCTGCTCAGGAGTCAGGGAATGGGGAAAAGGGGAAGGCAAAGGCACTAACACAGGCCTTGGAAGGTGTCTGTGAGCACCCACACTCAGCTATGCTGCCATTCCCTCTGTTTCAAACTGTGTGAGGTCATCACTGAATGTTTTATGGCACCAGGGAAGACACAGGGGAAGGAGTTTGATCATTAGTTTGGAGGGATCTGTTGCTTCACCTCACACACACACCCTGGTCTGTGGTGGAGTCTTTTTTTAAAGCAAAGCAAAATAATAAGTGTTAATATCACTTTTGGGGGGTCAATCAATCGATCTTCCTGCCCTGCCATCAAATGATGGTGTCACCTTGTGGGCTCCCTGGGCATCTGCCAGAGGATGAGCTCAGCCTGAGCCATGCTCTGGTGAGATGGTGCTCTGGCCTCATCCTTGGACAGGTTTGGGGGTGCAGTCAGGGACCTGCTGTGGGTGTGCTGAGCCTGTGAGAGACACCAAAGCTGTCTCAGGAGCTGAGGCTGTCTCTGTTCCCCGGGCTTTGGATGGACCTGCTGCTCCTGGTTCCTCTGAGGGCACCACAGGGATGGATGTGGGGCAGGCCTGGATGGAGCTGAGGTAAGTGCAGCTTGGGAAGCACATTCACCTCATCGCTGGTGGCCTCAGGTCTTTCAGGTTTCCTCGAAGGAAGAGGAGCAAAAGGAGCAGGGGCCTTGGTGGGCAAGGTGTGTTGTGCCACTGCTGGGTGCACAGGCAGGAGTTGTTTGCTGGCTGGTCCAGATGCAAGTCTAGAAATGTTACCATTTATTGCAGCAATCACTTAGGAAGTTCTCACAAAGAAATACAAATGTCTAAGAGTTATTTCACGTGACAAAGTGTCTCCTTTATTTCCCTATAACTCGAAAATGTGTGTGTATTAATAAGCCATACTGTATTCAGTTCTGCAGTAAACAGGAACTGTTCTTCATTTCAATGACAGTGGTGTTTTAAGATGCTGATCCTACAAACATTTAAATTGTCACTGGTGGATCTGATGTTTGTTTTGGAAAAGTTTTTCTACAAGTAGCATAAAAAGACAAGGCATATAAATTACATGAGAGGGTTTTTTATACCCCTTGTGACCAGAGAACCCCCACATTTCCTCTCTGTCTCAGATAAGTCCTGTGCAGGTTCTGCTGATTACTGAAGAGGTGCCATTTTTACACAGAATTCAACAACCTATTTGGTAGCTTGGAAAACCCTGGGACACTAAGATGGGAAGTGCAAAAATTTGAGTGACACGTTTCAAAGAAAAACAATTGCTCAAAACTCAGTGTACATCTGGAGATGAGCAAAGCTCAAAGCTACAGCTCTGAGACATTTTGTGTGTACTTTGGAACAATTAAATATTTGAAAGTATTTCTTCCCTTGTCAGCCTGCTCCTTTCACTTTACTGTTCTGGCATCTCCCCCCAGCCCTCCCAGTTGTTTTCAGCTGCTCTCACAAGTGCTCATGATGCTCGCTCAGTCGTGCTAAATTTTGCATCAATATGGTGCACTGTTGCTCAGGCCTGCAGAGTTGCCACTTCTCATTAAAGTGCAGATGCAATGGCAATCTAGAGGTCTTCAAATAATGTTTGCTCATCATTAAATCATGAAATTTAACAAGGATTTTGAAGCATAAAGGAATTTTTAACCCAAATTTTCAGACAAAAGTGTTCATCTCTACTTGGGGCATTGGGTGTACAATTTCTGAAGCAGATTTTTACTTCCAGCTGCTCTGTGGCAGCTTAGTCTTGGTCTCTCAATGTGAGGCAACTGCAAGTGATAGTGAAAGTGGAGAGCAGAGGGGAACTGGGGGATCACTATGGAAGTAGCTGTTTTTCAGTAGCTATTTTCCTCTCTGAAACTTTGTTACTTGATTTTATTTTAAATTGCTGAAAAAATCCCCAAACAGTCCTATTTGAGGTGTCTTCCTGTCCAACTGCCCTGCTATGTTTGTTTTTCTTTCCTCATATTTAACTTAGTGCTGAAAATTTTAAAGTCTTAAAAATTTTTCTAGCTTCTCTCTCCCAGTAAAGATCTTGGTACCCAGAGCAGTCATCTGTCATTGTGACTCTGTAGTTGAATAGAAATAGTTAAAAAAAAGTCTACAAGAAAGGCATCTGAGTTGAGAGGTCTGAGCTTGTCTGGTTTGTGTCTTTAAAGAGATGTTTTAATGGCAATTCTTTGTCATAAACAAATGTGTATTATATGTGAAGTAATAGCCAGGATCCTTCACAAAACACTTAGTGATTTATGTATAAGAAACGGCTTCATTAGCTAAGATAAATTTGATATTGTTCTGTTTGTTTTCCAAGCTGCAGTGAGTTCTTTTGATCTAACTCAGGCATTCCCAAATATTTATGTCTCACTTGATGTTTTAGTTTACAGAAGTAAGAAAGATGCTTGGCTTTTATGGTGCCTCAGAAAGCTTTAGATATTTTGGTTACACAGCTCTTCAGTGTCTCTTACTGGTTTTTCTGCTACACTCTTCATATGTGTTCCTACTGTATGTCTTCAGCAAAATCTTGTGATGAAAGTGAATTAAATTAATACTGGTCAAGTGCATTGAGGGAACTGGTAATGCCTGAAATGTGTACCAGCTTTTCTGTAAGGTGGCTGAATGGGAGATGGCTTCTCTGTACATTTGGGAGAGCTGTTTTGGAGATGCCTTGACTGATGCTCCTGGATGAGAGATGTGCAGGTGTGCCAATTCCCACCCTAAGTATGAGGGTTTATTCATGAGATCATGGAAACTGTCGAGAAACTCTTCATTCATTTATTGCTTTCTGTTGGTGAGGGAGGATTGGGGTATGGTGTAGGGCTGGAGAGTCCTTGGAGTGTTTAATGAGCAGCTTTATGTATTTATAGATGAGATTGACTGAGACTGAAACCGTCCAGGAGACACAAAAGGTTGCTTCTCATTGGATTTAAAAAGAGAATAACTTTGATCATTTCAAAAGCAATGAAGCCTGATGCTCCAGTGAGAAAGGAGAGTGGTAATTTATAGCTGCCATTAAGGGAACAAAGACAAAGACTGAGGGAAAGTTTCATTCTGAAGATTTACTAATGTGTATAAACCGCCCTTGCAACTAGAAACAGCTCGGTGTTTCTCACAGAACAAAACAAAAGAGTAAGGGCAGTGAAACGGGGATGGGAGGGAGGGGTGGAAGAGAATACTGCCTGCTTTTGCTTGCAGCCTGAAAGGTCAGACATTATTTAGGAAATTATAATTTCAGTGAATAATGTATGAGCCAATTTTACCTGCCAAAGGAGCGACAGCTGTGAGAAATCCCTGACTGGGAATGGAGGTGGGATGGGGCTGGGTTGGGGGTGGGGTGATGTGTGGGTTTTGGCACGGCCTTCAGCCGGGGATTCACGCTCTGCAGTGGGGTGTAATAACACGGTAAAAATGTCAATATTATATTCTCGAACAAACGCAAATGAGGCTGGAGCGCCTCGCGTGTGTTCGGGCTGCCGCAGGCTCCTCGCTCGGGCCTGTGTGTGCGGCGGGCGATGGTTCCCGGGCCGCGGGGAGCCCCGGCTCGGGCACCGCTGCCGGGGGCACCCGCAGCCTGCGTGTGCGGTGTTCCGGTCCCTGCGAGGGGCAGCGGCTCCGCGGGACACCTGTGTTTGGGGCTCCGCTCAGGTGTGCGAGCGCCGGGGCGGCCGCCGGGGCCTCCGCGGGCGTGGATGGGGCGGTTCGGGTGCCGGGTGCGCCCACCGCGCCCGGGGCAGCGGGGCAGGGCCGGGCAGGGGAGGGGGCGGCCCGCCCAGCCCTCGCCGCCCCGCGCCCGCTGTCAGTGCGAGGCGGGCCGGGCGCCCCAGACACTCCCTCCGCCGCC
>JACBWW010000041.1:3773842-3881526 GCA_020086605.1 Lanius collurio | reverse complement strand
CCCTGCCCGGTGAGTGCCCCCGGTCCCCTGCCCGGTGAGTGCCCCCGGTCCCGGGCGGTCCCGGCTCTCCCCTCCCGGCCGGCCCCGGGGCTGGGGAGGCCGGCGGCGAAGGGAGGGGGCGCGGGGCCGGTGCCGGGGTGAGGTGCGGCCGTGGCGGGGCCGTGCCCGGCGCGGGTCGGTCGCTGCTCGCAGGGCGCTCGGGCTCCGCGGGTGCTGCCAGTGCCGCTTTCCGGGCGGTTCCCCCAGCCTCGGGAGCGGGGTGAGCAGCGGGACGGGGCACCTGGGGAGCGGGGTGTGAGCGGCGTGTGCTGCGGGTGAGGCTGCCTTCGGTCCCCGCGGAACGAGCCCAGGGATTCTCCCGCCGCCGCCTCCTGCCAAGTTGAAGGCTGAGATGTTTGCTCATAGTCTCGTTCCTCCTCAGGTCTCTCTTCTGCTCAGGATATTGTCACTGCAAGGGGAAATCTCGCTCTCTCTGCCTACGAGTTTTTCCTAGACCTCTTTTCCATGCCTTCGCATGCATTAGTGCTGCGGCTTCTTGTTGCGGTTCTTTACCGCACGCTGCAGATCACAGAGGGGCGGTGTAAAAATAACCCAGCAGAGCCGCCGTCCTGCCGCTGGCACGAGATCTGGTTCATGTCTCTGTGTCCCGGCTTAGAGGGAAGCGCCCTCCTTGCTGTGTGTTTTCTGGGACCCCTCTTGCCGGGACAGGTGTGTCCCCCTGGCTCGGGTAAGGGAGAGCTGGCGGTGCTGAGGGCACAGTCACCACGTGTGGCTGGCGCTGCTTTATGCCCCCTGACTATTCTTCCCTGCCCATCCTTTCTTTCTGCCCCACCTACCCGAGTCCCACTAGCTGGAGGCCCCCAGCTATTCCCCACACCCTTCCTTGCACGACTTGCTCCTTCAGTTCACTGTCTCCTGTATTTTTTAATGGCTTGACTTTGCTGTTTTGAGAGGAGGCAGATTCTGCTGCTCTTCCCACCTGTTTTCCACTGTTTCCCACCTTCTCCTCGTTTTCTGGTGGCAGTATCTGGGGACCCCATCACTGCTACTGGAGCTGTGTGCACCTGAGAGCCAGGAAAGCGCTGCTGCTCTGACATTGGCTCCTTGCCTTGTTTCCCACAGCTAAACCCCATTAGGAGTTAAAACCAAGTGAACACTTTCTGCAGTTGGCAGCTGCTGCAGTACCTACAGGCACATTTTGTGATTGAGGAAAGGAAAAAAAAAAGAGCAGGATGAATGCTATAATTGTAAATAGGAGAAGTGCTAGCTGAAATTCCCCTTTAGAAAGTGATTCACACCATAAAAAGTGGCTGACTATTGAAGTAGTTGCCTTCTGCTGATACTCATGCACTACTTCTCCTTTTAGGAGGCACTTTTTGTACCTGCTTGGACTGTTGCTTCTACAATTCTTCCTTTTAGCCAGTTGCTATAAATCTTCCTGTTTCCATGTTTCAGTTTTCCTCTGCTGTGTGAAAAACCTGTGCTGATGTCTTCTGCTGCCTGTAACTTTTCTTCCTCTTCTGTCTACACTTCTCTCCAGGACTTCTTCCTATTGGTGTTTCCCTTTCTCTTCATTTCCTCTTCTCCGAAGTTTCCACCTGGATATTTTCCTTCAGTGCTTTGAGATGGCTGGCCAGGTGATTTGGCAATGCTGCTCACCAGATACTATTCTTGTATTTAATTTTTTTTTTTTAAGATTATACATCTGTTTAATGGTAAGTCAGTCTTTTAATGGTTTGGTGGTGACTTTGAAAGTACATTTCTATTAACTCCTTTTGCTATTTTAAAAATCATTGAGCTTCCTGCAGGTGATGCATGGATGTGATAATGAACTCTTGATGACTGCTTTTGTTAATCAGAAAGGTTAACAATCTCCAATGAATCTCAGTGAGACTATCAGTTGAATTTCATGGAGCTTCTAGCCCTTAAGAGATTGTTTTGGATGTATTTATAAACGTGCACAAAAGCTTAATGTGGGCTTATCTGATTGCATACAAATACATTTGTGTGCAGGTAGAATATTACACAAATTGAAGTGCAGATACTGTCTCTGCATGTTTCTGTCCTGACACACAAAACCACACGATATTCTCATGGGCACCACAGAGAGGTGCTCAGCCTTGTGATCTCCTCAGGGACGTGTTCAGGACACATGCCCTGTTCTCCTCCTGCTGACATCCCTGCTGAGCCTGCTGTCTTTTCACAGACGTGGATGAGTGTGCCCTGGGGCTGGATGACTGCCACCCAGATGCTATTTGTCAGAACACCCCGAAGCTGTACAAGTGCATGTGCAAAGTGGGTTACACCGGCGAAGGGAAGAAATGTGAAGGTAAAGGGAACAGAGCACCACGTTCTCTCTGTGTCGGTGGAGGGGGGAATTCTAAGAAAGTAGAGCCACTAAAAATAATGGAGGACGATTTTTAGATCAAAATAGTCATTGTTTCATCACCCATTTTACTTCTTGTTTACAAAATTAAAGGCCAGCCTTGCATGGGTTTTCACCTGCTCATATCACTCAGCCTGATAATGAGTTTGTTGTTTAACCAGCAGCCTTAAAAATATAAGCTAAAGCTACAAGGGGGTCTCAGGATGTTTTCTCGGTCACCAGAAACATTCAGCAAGAAATGCACTAAATATAGTGTATTTGCAAGACAATGATGATTTTGGACAGCAGTTGCTGCTTGCATTTACGCAGTCACATCCCTGTCTATAACACTCAGGCAAGCATCCATCATATTGACTTTTGCTTTCCTCCCCAGACATTGATGAATGTGACAACGACTTCAATGGGGGCTGTGTCCACGAGTGTTTCAACATCCCAGGGAATTACCGCTGTACTTGCTACGATGGCTTTATGTTGGCTCATGATGGCCACAACTGCCTGGGTAAGGAGCGTGTTCAGGAGCAGTGGGAGTGGGGATGTGAGCACAGCCCTGTAGGTGCATCCGTGGGGAACACATGGCAATGTCTTGGGCTCAGTCAGTTCAGGAAGAGAAGAATGTTACATGTGGGACTAAGGATTTCCAGGTACTGATGTCCCATCCCAGTGTGGGTCTTTCCCCCTCTGTAATTGAGGATTAACTGTGCTATATTTCTGTGGAGTGCTTTGGGTTTAAGTGTGCCAAATGTCATCTATTATTATGCTAAACGAGTTTACAGAAAGGAACATGTGCTGTCACTGTCCTCTCTGTTCCACAGTTAGCTTAGTCAGGTTGTCAGGTGTGTTTCCAGGCTTGGGAATCATCTCTCTCAAATGTGTCTGTAATGTGGGGGCTTCTCACTCTTAATGTGTCTGAGTATTCCTGGAAGGAGAGGATTGTTTGGAGTGTGCAGCAGCTGTATATGATGGAGGCCACTCAAGAACAGAGGGACTAAGCCCAGTGCTTGGCGTTTCCCTGGGTGGGTTAGTGTGAGACAAAGGACACACCTCTGGAAGGGTTTTCAGAGCAGCACTCCCCTGACCCTGCATTCACACTCTCTCTCTGACCATCTTTTTCTTTATTTAAGACGTCGATGGTCTCCTTTCTGTGTGCCAACAGGTGAAAATCTTTGGCACTGGGTAACAAGGCCTTGTGGCTTTGCTGTGGTGGGACCCTCCAGCACAGAGTGCAGCAGTGCACAGAAAGGTGGGAGCTGTCAGCCTGCTGGCAGTGCTGCCACAGAGCCTCGTGCTGCCAAAGCTGTCCTGCTTCCTGCCCCCCAGCTGGGCACCCTGTGTGGCTCAGCCCTGTGCTACCTGTGCCCTTTGCTTTTTGGGACATGGCTCAGTTTTCCTCTGCTGCTGCACTCCCTGTGGGTGTACCTGGACATGTCTCTGTACCCGTGGCAGTCAGAGGGAAAGTTGCTCTCACTGCATAATTGGAGTTAATTTGGCTGGGGCACTTCCCACTAGTGTGTGGTACATCAGGTGGGGGTCAGACCATCCCCAGGTTGTATCTCCTGCTGGGACAAATCAGAAAAGCTCTGGAGTATTCAGTGGGGAGGGTATTGCCTTGGGGGTTTACTTGCTGTTAACTTGTGTGCCCAAGCTTTCTACAGTGTTAGTGGAAGAGAGGGTGAACTCACCATGTTCCAGATATTTAATTAAATAAGGTAGAGAGACAAACAAAATATCTGTGGATACTTTAAAATAACAGAAGGTCCATCTCTTGCGTTAGTGTAAGCACAGAGTGGAGTTCAGCTGAGGTTACCACAAAGGGCTGTGAAGGAAAACACAGCCTCTGACAATGGCACCAAAAGGCATGTGTGTATTCTCTTTGTACCCAGGGCATGCTTCAGCTGGGTTGTTTGTGACCAGCAGTATAACTTAGACCAAAATCTACCACCTGCTATGTCACTGGGAAGCTGCTCAGTGTTGCATGGCAGACCTATAAAATGTCATTGACATACAATGAGGATTTTACCACTGATGTGCCAATTTTGAGTTGTGTTGTAAACGTTAAATAAATATTTTGGCGTGCAGCAAATTGGATCACATCTTCACTTAATCTGTTTATTTACTTTGTTCACGCCAGGGTTGCCCTCCTCTCACCCTTATTTTTGAAGATCTCGGCTGTATGCCTGGGTTTAAGCCAAATAGACAATTACTTGTTGGAAAGAGATGATTTTTTTGAAAGCTTTCCAAGGTCTGTAAGACAGAAACATCTGCTGGAGTTCAAATCTGTAGCACTAAAGGCTCATGGTGGCTGTTTATTCATGATTGTTTGCACATTCACATCGCTGTAGAACTCTAAAATACTCAGCTTCTTTGTGATGGACATATGTCAGCCGCTCTTTTTCTCCAGCAGGTCACATTCTTTTGCATCCAATTGGCTTACAAACTGCCTTCAGTAGACATTAAATCTGTTGTAATACTATGTTATGCTTCTAACTAAAAGCCTCTCTTTCTCCTTCTTTCTAAAAGACAGCTGTTTTCTGCCAGAAACGCTACAGTGTTCAATAAAAAACATTGTGCTATCAGCCAGGAACAATGAACAGAACAGGGAGCAAACATGACGTTACAGATGAATTTGCAAATGAGACCAGTGCTTTGCCTCAGAAAGGTTTTGTCCTGTTTTTAAGGGACTGAGCATTTTTTAGTTCCTGTTAAAGTTACTGAAAATGAGGCTAGGAAAAGTATTTGGTGGTAGCGGTTACAAAAAACCTGTGCTTATTAAGGGATAAAATTCCAAAGAATTGGAGATTGAGATGGACATCCTGTTGTTCAGAGGCTTAGCTGAAGTTTTTCTACTCTTTGGTTCTCTTGGTTTTCTTGCAAGCAGAGCCTTTCTGTGTTCTCTGGTGTTGCTGAGGCTCTGAATGTTGCAAAATCGAGATTAAAACTGCTTCCAGAACTTGATGTTTGACCGCAGTCAGGCAACACAGCAGCAGCCTTGATGATGAGTGATGATGTCCTTAGACTTGAGGGAGGAGGATGATGAATCAAACCAAGCACCAGAACAGATGTGGTGTGTGAATTCCAGCTAGGGTGAAAGGAAGGAGCAGGGGATAGCTTTTTAGCTGAATTAGAGGTTTGTATTTTTCTTGCTCCACATTTGCTTCAGGATGTGGAGCTTTCTGGGAAAGCACCTTTTATAGTTTGGATGGATTTGGATCCAAAGGGTCTTGTCCCATTGAGCCACAGGCCTAGGTGTGATGCTCAGCTGGATGTACCAGAGCTGTGGAGTGGTAGTGCCAGGTCCAGCTGCACCGAGGGGCAGGGAATGTTCCTGTGAGTGGTGGGGGGCTGATCTGGCTCTGCCAAGGCTACTCTGCCTTAGCTGTGACCATCCACTCTGGGTATTTGGGTTGGCCAGCATTTCCTGGGAGCCCTGTGACTGCTTGGGCAGACTGCAAACAGGGGAAGAGCAGCAGCAGAAATGCACTCTACCAAGGGTGAGGGCAAAACAGCTCTCACGGGGTAGCCTGCGGTGTCTCAGCTGCCCGGGTGGTTCCCGCCCGAGCCGATGCCTGTCTGTACCGTGGGGTGGTGTGAGCACAAAGCTGATCTCTCTTTCCCCTCTCTCTTTCAGACACAGACGAGTGCATGTTCAACAACGGGGGCTGCCAGCACGTTTGTGTCAACACGGTGGGGAGCTACGAGTGCCGCTGCAAGGAAGGGTTCTTCCTCAGCGATAACCAGCATACCTGCATCCACCGCTCGGAAGGTACCGCCCCTGCCCCCGGGCAGCCAGAGCAGCTCCTGACAGGGGCAAAAGCTCTAAACCATCGTCACAAGTATTTCTAGGTTGAGGTTTTCCAAGCTGTGAAAGGTCTTGAAGTCCTCACTGCTTTTAAAAGGAGCAGTGTGTCAGAATCTTCTAAGTGGCTTTGAAGACATCCCTTCCTCATCTTTGATGCCACCTGTGTGTCTGCAGTGGTGTGCGTGTTGGAGGCTGTACTCCCACTGTCCTTGGTGCTCTGTTGTGCAGCTGTGTCCTAATCCAGGGAATGGCAACAGATGGAAGGACAGCAAGTTCTGACCATTTTCACTGGCTTTAGTTACAGGGCAATACCTGAACTACCTTCAGATACATTTTAGATTCCCCGTACAGTGTTTAGGTTTCAGCTAAGAGATTTATTGTTTGTCAGCCCCAAAGGTGTTCAAATCTCATGCTTTGTTTTGAGTGAAACCTTTGTGAAGCGACCTTTGAGAGATCAGAGTCTTGGATATCTAATTAGACATCAGATTGAACAAAATTATTTTGGATGCCCTTAGGAAATACTTTCAAGTGGTTGCTCAGATCAGGGAGTTGTCCATTGAACTGTACAGTGGAAATCTTAGTAAGAAGTATTTAAAGCTGCAAAGCGTTCTTTAATCTATGGCTTATTGTTGGCATAACTGTAAGAGGAATCTGAGCATGAATAAACAAATCTCACTTTAAAAATCCCCACAGCGAAGAGATCAACATTTAGAGACACTTATGGCCATTCACAGATGAGGGTGCTGAGGTGGCTGTCGTCTGACAGTGCTGAATTGATCTTTTGTTTGGATTCAGATTTTGTGTTCTCAGCTCCTCTGGCCCTGGGCTTGGTCTCACGGGGCTCAGGTGGTTCCTCAGGCCGTGGGTCCTTTTGTCCCTGCAGGGGCTGAGCCAGGAGGGCAGCAGTGGTGGGACAAGGTATTGTCCCTCCAGTTGTGTGGCTAGCAGGGATCTGAGTTTGTGTGCATCCACAGAGGAGGTCTCTAAGGATAGAAACTGGTTTCTTGAACTCCTTGTCTTGTCTGATGCCAAGGGAGGAAAATTTTCTAACCCTTTTTTTCACACTTGCTTCTACATGAGTACCTTCTACTCTCCTGGACTGACAGCAGCAGCATTCCCTATCATTAATATTTGTTGCCTAAATTGTTCCTTTGGAATTCTACCTCTCTTCTTAAAGATGCTTTTAATTTCTCTTAGCTTTTCTTTTCCCCAAAAGGACTTTTTTTCGTAGTACCAAATACCCACTAAACTTAGGGCATTTTCCTTGAAAAGGAAAACAAAGAGGGGAAAAAAGATTTTTTTTTGGTTTTTTTTTTGTAAACACCATCAAATAAAGTCCATCTTTATCAAAACCCATCTTAAGAAAAAACCCCAACACACTGTTTTGCCTGATACATTTTTTTTCTCCTTAGTAAAACACTGAAGTGTTTGTTTTGCTTTCTTTAAAAGCCATTTTTCAGGTTTTCATGCAGTGACTGTTTCCCTCCCACCCCAACTTCATTACTGTAAAGTACTGCTCGGGATTCCCCACCTTTTTTTTTAACCATTTTTTTTTCCCTTGGGTGGGCATGTCTGCTGTGAGCCAAATATCACTTCTTTATCTCTCCCCTCACTTTGTTCTCTGCTTTTGTGCTCATTTCTGGGACTTCTGTTCTCTGCCTTGTGTATGCATTGCTCAGTGTTTGTACTTTATTGATTCTGTTTGGAGACCTCACAGCATTGCTCAAAGTAGCTTTTGTCTCCTATTGCCTGGACCATCTACTCAGTTGTGCTTCTTATCTGTAAAATGAGGGAATGTTTCCTTCCCTGTCTCCTAGCCCAGCTAAGATTCTTGTGGTCTGCTATATTGGCCTTTAAATACATGGAGGTAGAGTGAACTGGAGCTTAAACCACAGGAACTGAGAGTGTCCTGGGAAGTTGTGTACAATCCTGTTTTTTTCCTTGTTTTTTTGCTGGAGTGAGCTGCTCTTCATCTGTGTGGGAGAATGAATTACCTTGGGAGGCTGTTTCAGTAACTGGCAGGGTGGCCATGCATGTGCACCTTGTTTCTGGGTTCAGTTTGCCCCATATTGGAGAATACAAAAATCTGAAGGAAAACTGAGGGGTTTTTTTGTGACTAAATATGTAGTGCATCTTTGTGGCTGCTGTTGCTCTGAATGGCAAATCTTGCTGCTCTCCCTTGTGGTATTTCACAGTCATAGCTCTCTGCTTGTTGGGCTGAATTGATGGGATGAAGGGGATCTGTGGGATGAAAGCCACGTTTCAAATTGCTGTGTGGATGCACACGCAGGGCAGCATCTCACTGCCACTGTGGGAGCCTTGACTGTGGAGAGCAGCGATAACCAGAGAGCCTTGGGGGCAGGTTGTCTTAACACAAGGATGTAACAAGCATGATGAAAGACTAAAGCATTCCTGGGATGTCCAGTTCTGCTGTGCTGATGCTCCTCATCATTTTTCTATCAGATAATGCCTCTGAGAACCTCTGGTAACTCTTTGTATCATTGCATCCTCTCCCTCTGTCCTGCCTGTTTGAACATGCCCTAAATGGAGCCTTAATGCTCTTAGCAGATTGGGAATGTTGTCCTGACACCTTCTGTGTGTAAAAATACAGGGATTGAAGCGCAGATCATACATGTAAGAGATTAATTTAGCATGACCTCATAGGGAAACACTGTGCTGTTTGGTTTTTTTTGCCTGCATTTTGCCAGTGACAGGAGTGCTCAGATGTCAGGTTTCATGGGTAACTTCAAGAAGGTCCAGTCATCAGAAAGGACTCATCTTGGGATCTGCTCAGCCAGGCAGGCACTGGATTCATCTCTCTTGACTGAGAGTGGCAATCCAGAGCCATTCATCCCAAGATATTTGTGAGACAGTAGGGCAGAGTCTCCTGCAAGAGAAATGGTGTGTGTGTGTATGTGATGGGATTTGACCAAAATTTGTTTGGGGTTTGGTTCCGGACCATGGTCCACCACTGCAGCAGCACTGGAACAATAGGACCTGGGAGAGTTTGTGTCCACCAAGGAGTTTGTAGCCCCACAGCTTTTTTGGCTTACAGACATGTTTTTAACACAGCGTTATGAAATAGGGCTTGGAGATTTTATGACCTCTGGAAACAAGCAGCAACCCCATAGTAAATGCTGGAATGTGTGGACCTGGGTATCTTCTATGAAACTGCCTTTTGGGTAGCTAGATTTTGGTGGGCTTGGTGGAGTACCTTGTTACACAATGGATACTGTGTTATTAAAATGCATCCTGGTCTGGAAAGTGCTGCTTTAGCTTTCTGTGGAGACCTGATTGAATTCTGCTCACTCAGAATGGAGCAATCCCAAATGGAGCATACAAACCATTTGTTTGGTGCCAGTGAACTTTACCAAAGTACCTGCTTGAACAGTTTCCCCTTTGGTAGCTCAATGGAGACAAAAGAATGACTTTGTTAACAGAAGCTAAGCTGCTAATTCCCTTAATGCTCTCTAACGCCTCCGAGCTAACAGACCAAACCATACTGCATGCCTAAGACCAGAACTTTCACAAAAACACCAGTGCTAATGAGGCTAATTTGTGGCCTCATAGGTTGTCTCCTTCCTTGACTGACAAAATAATGGGTGACAGCTTTCCTGTGGGCTCCTTGGGCTGTGTCTGTGTGCTGCAGGATTTGAAGCCTCATTGTCTTGTTGGACTTCTGGAGAGTCCTCACTGTGGGAAAGGAATCAAAAAGCCAGTAGAGCAGAATAATCTGGGCTCTACAATGTTCATTCTTTTGTTGCTTAAAGCTGTCTTAATAGAGAAAGGGTCCTGTAGTTGGTGCTTCAGGGGGCGAGAATAGCGGTGTGGAACAAGGACCTAATTGAAGTGGAGTGGAATAATGGTGACCTCTGCCTCACAATGCAGTGGGTTTGTTTCACTTAGTAATAAGGCTGCCAAAAGGGCTGTGTAAGTTTAAAAAAATATATAGGGCGTGGAATTGATCACACAATCCCTTTCCAGCAACACGGTCGCCCTTTCTGTTCTGCTTCTGATTGTGCATCTGCTCAGCTCCAGTGAAGTTTGCTGGGGTGGTGTGGGATGAGCCCTTGCAGCTGAAGTGTGCTCCACTTGGTCTTCACAAATGAAATGTTCTCACTGAGAGAGAGAACATTTTGGTATAACTTGTCCTTTTAAAGCCAGATGTGCCAACGCAGAGAGTGTGATGGTAAAGGTATGCTTTCTGTATAGCCCAGGAGAGCTTTCAGATGTCTTCTCTTTCCTGGTTTTGTATCACTGTAGAGGACTTCATCAAACATCTGTAGTATTCTGTTAAAGAAAACCTATTTGGTCTAATGATCCCATTGGGTACCTCAGCCAGCTGCTGTGTGTTTTTGTGTTGTGTGTGTACAGACTGTACCACTTTCTTGCCAGTGACAAAGCCACCGAGTGCATTGAACCGTGAGGCAAGGTAGAAGAAATTTTTACAATTATTTTAGGAACTATTCCTCCCCATTTAGTTGACTTTATCTTTTTGCAAAGGCCAGACAAGACACTGTGGCAGTCATCGAATGCTGTGCATGAACTAGCAGAGAGAAAAATGGCAGAATGTTTTAGGAAGTGTAGCAAAAGAAATACAATTGCTAGTGTCACACTGGTTCTTCATTTGGTTAAAGCAGGCACTGGCACTAAATTCTGTCTATCTGGGAAGATGTGCAGAAATATGGAATATGGTGATAATAACCAGTGAGGTTTTCTTGGGTGGTATTTACTGAAATCCTAAAAAAATTGAAAATAAAATGGTTAATGAAAAAGAGAACTGATATAGAGCACGTGTGCAATCTGCATGTTGGCCTGGTGTCTACTTGGTCACTGCTGAGATAGGTTATGACTTTGGGATTCTGCTTTGGGAGCCACTAATTGAAATTGGGGTGACCCTTGTGACTGCTGTTCTAAACATCCCTGTGTCTGCTGGCTGCTCTTTTAGGCAGAGAAATAAGGACTTCCCTTTGGACTTGGATCTTGCTAGGACATTTCCACTTTTACAAGAGAAATGAGGAGGTTTTATGAACACTGATATAAAGTGAGAGCACTGGATGAGAATGCAGGTGCTGTACAAACCTGTGGATGTTGCTCTTTGACCTTACAGTCAAAGAACATGGGCACAGAAAAGATGACAGAAGGAGAAACCTTGGGGCCATTGACTCTGCAGGACTGGACTTGCTGCCTTCCCTCTCTGCAAGCTGACACTTCTTTGTCCCAACCCTGAGGAGTCTCCCCAGAGTAGCAGGCTGTGGTCTGTGTGTGCATTGAGCTGACGTTGTTGCCTCCCCTCAGAGGTGCTGATGCTCTTGTACCTTTCCTGTTTTGCAGAAGGCATGAGCTGCATGAACAAAGACCATGGCTGTGCCCACATCTGCAGAGAAACACCCAAAGGAGGAGTTGCCTGTGAATGCCGACCAGGATTTGAGCTGTCCAAGAACCAGAGGAGCTGCATTTGTAGGCAACATTCTGCATATGCTTATGGTTTCCCAAAGTGAACAAATGGTGTTCTGTTAGCAGTGAAATGGGGTTTGGTATGTTTTAGCTAACGAGGGATGATACACCTGAACTGTGTGCATTTGAATTAAACCAGAATTGATGTCTTTTCTGGACACTGTCACACAGGTCAATTAGTTGCTGTAGTGTCTGCAGTTTGGGAGTTGTGTCATCATTCATAATGATGGGAAGTTCAGCTCCACGAGAGAGCTCTGCAGTGTTTCAGTCTCACACAGCCCTGCAGGACAGGGGCACGATGGAATTGCACACCGTCCTGCAAGAGTGCTGGGAGTACTTGTGAGAGTGACCTGTGTTTTCTTCCCAGTGACGTGTAACCATGGCAACGGGGGCTGCCAGCACACGTGTGAGGATGCTGATAATGGGCCTGTTTGTGGGTGTCACCCCAAGTACGTCATGCACGTGGATGGGAAAACCTGCCTGGGTCAGTATGTGGTGGAGGGAAGTAGTTTTCTGTCAGTGGCCAGCTCGATGGTGTGGTGGTGCTGTGTGTGCATGATTAATGCCCCCCATAAGTGCATGGCTAGAAAATGGCAAGGAATTCAAAATTAAGGAACCTGGTAGTGTGTGAGTGAGTTGGTTGGCAACTTGTGCTTCCCTATGTAAGTAGCTACCTGATACTATTGCAACCTGTAATTATCACTGGTCCCCCCTGAAACACGAGGCCTGTCACTAACCAAAGAAAGTTTCCTTCCCTCTAGGGTATTTTAGGTTCAGTTTCTTCAGTAGCATGAGTCAGAGACTGTAACCAAGGAGTACATCTGTTAAAACTGGGACTCTGAAATCAATTAATGTATAGTTTTGGCAAGGCAGTTATCCAGTAAAGAAAGTACTTAAGATTTATAAACTCTTCCAGTCTCTGGAAGAGTTTGTTGTCTGTTGATTGAAATCAAATGCTCAGGCATGACTGGCTGGTCGTTGCAATTAGCCCTTGACAGATGATGACAGTGAGCTCCTCACAGAACAGTTCATGACAGTTCAATTAGTTCTTTCATCTTGTTGCTGTTTACTACATCTGTAGCACATCTTTTGTTTTGTTAAGAGTACTGAAGAGAATATGGCTTGTAAGGAAGCCACAAAAGCAGAGTATTCTCATGGTTTTGACTGAAGGGCCTTCATGATTTTATTACTGCTTGCTCTTTAAAGATTATTTATTTCTGCCTGGGCGGTTCTGACTATCTCTGATTCAGCGTGTGATGAAGCTGTTTAAGTGTGTGTGTGGTGTCAGATGAGGATTCTGGTCAGGGCACCTTTACTCACTCGCTTTTTTCATGTTCCTCACAGAGAGGGAAGAGGCTGCTGTTGAAATTTCTGAGGGAAACACCACAGCAGCAGCTGATGTGGACAAGAGAGTGAAGCGACGGTTGCTTATGGGTAAAAGTGCCGATCCAAAATCATTCTGCTGCTTGTTGAAACTGTTTAGATCAAAGAATTGGTGTGGGGCTTTCTTGTTTTTTTTTTTTTTGTTTTAACCTTCAGCTCTGGGCTGAATTCTGCCTGAGATTATCCACTCCCTCTTAAGGAGATAATATTATTCCACAATGTTCGGACATCTAAATGAATAGCCTTGTTTTCAAAAAGAGTGACAGAGGAAGAAAGAAGGTGCACTCTGTCTTCCCTTGGAGGTTGAACACAGCATGCCAATACTGCATGTGAGATGAGAGACTGGGAGGGAATAAGCCAGTAGAGCTCTCCAAATCTGACAATAAGTAGCATATGCTTGATGCTGCACAAAACGAGGATACAGAGACAGAAAGAAGAAAAAAGCAGACATAAAAAAATGTTCTTTGCAGCTCACTCAATCAATACATGCTATGTAAAATTGTATTTGTCCAGCCAGTGAAAATGTTGTGAGGCTTACTGAGGTGACTAGACTGGTGACAAGAGGATGAATGCCAAAGAGTGAGTTATTTCTGGTTGGTTGGCTGTGAAGAACTGTGTTTTAGGAGTGTTCACGAGAAAGGTTTGGTGAGATTTAGACACATTTTGCACAGCGGGGAGTGAGAGGAGCAAACTTTGGTTGAAATGGCACCTGGGTAACCAGGCTGAGGGAATGCTCAGTTGAGGGTGTTATCCACCATGACTGGGAGCACAGGTAGTATGGGAAGGTGAGCTGGGAGAGATTTAAGAAAAATGGTTTAGTAGTAGCTGAGTGAAACCAGGTGTTCCATTGGTGGGAAGTGCCAGAGGAACAGCCAGGATTGAGTGTGGTCATAAGGAAACAGACTGACAGTAACAGATCCATGATCAAGGAGCAGGGATTTGTGTTTAAGACACAAATAGAATACCCAGAAGACAGTACTTTGGTTTGTTGAGTTTCCACAAAAACCTGGAAATAGCTGAGGCAGAGCTTTTGCCAACACATGCATTTAGCAGTTCCTTGTGTGTTCTAGGCTAAATGTTTGAATAGCAGTGTGCTTGGGGCTGTGCCTTATCCCACAGTGTTTCTTGGTACCATTTTAATTTCCCTGAGCAAACCTGAGCTTCATCTCGTTGGCCAGAAACGTGTGCAGTGAACAACGGCGGCTGCGATCGCACCTGTAAGGACACATCCACCGGTGTCCACTGCAGCTGTCCCATGGGATTCACACTCCAGTTTGATGGCAAGACATGCAAAGGTGGGTTTGATACTCCTGGACACATGTACCAACACCTGCAAGGTGTTACCAAGTCCTGTAAGGTATTAATCTCCTAACAAAGGCAGCCCAGTGTCCAGAGGAAAACTGGTGTGTGCAATCTGACTGGAGGAAGGACTGCACCAGGGGTAGAGGCTGTGGTTTCCTCCACATCAAGTGTATCATGTGCAGAGATTCTCTTCTGCTCTGCCCTCCTTCTCTCCACTTCCACCTCTTGTGCCTCATGTTTTGGAGGTGAGGTTTGGGAGAGCTACAGCAGCTCTGTGATCAAGCAGAGGCCAGCAGGTGTGTGGGTGCTTACAGGTCTCCAGTCCAATAGCCTGCTTTACTACCCACAGTCAGCTGGGCATTAGAGCAGTTGGTAAGGAAATGTCAGTGTGTAAACAGGGATGTGTTTTATAAATATGCACTGAGCCAAGCACCTCTAATGAGAGCACTGGCACGGACCAAAGGCACGGTTAGGTTGTATATTATATTGCTTTTCCAGTAATTAGATGTTAAGCCTGTTCTGCTAAGCAAAAATGATGAAATCCCCAGGCCTGAGTCAATTAATATTAGATAAAGGCCTCATTCTACTATTGCCAGGGAAAGGATGGGGTAGCTCAGGAAGTCTCTGTCTGAGATTTCTGCAGGGCTTACGAAGAGGAAATGGAGAGAGCGTTTAAAACGCTGAAACCTCTTAGAGAGCCTTGGAGTCAAAGGGTTTCCAAACAGAACTTAAGGAATGCTCTTTTATGAATGCATTACCCAAATGCAACTGACAGCAATATATTAAATGAGAGCAAATAACACTGTCCTGGGGCTGAATGGGCTGGATCATTCTTGAGAGTTGGATCTGATCTTCCTTACAATTTGTGGTAGTCTCACTAGATTTTGTTTCTGGGCTCCTCTAACCGACTGGACGTGACTCTTTTCTGCATCTGGCACTGGAAGTAGGTTGAATGCTGAAGCTCTGTTTATTTGCTGAAGGCTTTTTTTTCTGTTACAGATATTGATGAATGCCAGTCCAATAATGGAGGCTGTGATCATTTCTGTAAAAACACTGTTGGCAGTTTTGACTGCAGCTGCAGAAAAGGATTTAAATTATTAACAGATGAGAAATCCTGTCAAGGTATGTGCACTAGAGAGACAATGGTACAACAAAAGTAGGACAAACCAGCGTGGCTTGGACATCTACTACAATGATGAAGTGATAATGGACTACAGAATAATTTCCATTCCTCAGTTTGGATTTTTTTCTTCTGAAACAGCTGTTGAGTTAATACAGTTGGCTTGATGCTATTGTAGGAGATTTGTCAATGACACAGTGAGCTATTATCTGGAAGGGACAGAGACAGCGTCATATTAAAAAGCTCTCTGCAAGGTTAATGCTTCCCCCTGCCTTAATTATCTTAAAATAACATACAGGGAAAATTAGGCAATGCCTCTCTCTCCATCTTACTGACTGATTCACCAATACTGTGAAACTATTTTTTCTTAATAGGGTATTTAGTTGCCATGAGCTCATTATTAAGGAAGAAGATATAATGTGATCTATGAAATGATAGGTCTGTAGACAGACTGGAATATCTGTTCTCTAAAGCATCTCGGAGCATTTGCTTTTGAGGATGACATGAATTTCTCCTGTGAGACCTACAAAGCATATTTGCTTTGCTGTATAGTGGTTTGTATGTATAGATTTAGCAATCCTTAAGACAAATGCACAAAAAATGTGGAGATCAACATGGTCTGTGGTTGTTGAAAAGCAACAGGATGAAAAAATGTCAATTCAGTCAGCCAAATGGTGAATTATGCCATTTCCTAGGCAACCAGCTGACATTAAAGGTGAATTTCAGGAAACTGAACTGACCAAGAAAAAATAATTTTCACCTAGATATTTGATGCATTCTTGTCCTTTATAAATAGACAAAGAAGGACAACTATTTACACGGAAAAAACTTACTATATAAACATCAGGTTTTCAAGATAGCTTGGTTTGGTTTTTTTTAATTAAAATTGCTTATGGATGTATTTTAAAGACATGCATCTCCCTTTTGCCCCTGCCACTTCTATTACTTCACATAGGCTGTTTCAAAAGTGATATCATGATGCATGCCAAAGCCCGAGGAGAAAGATTGATGAAAAATCTTAGTGAAGTTGATGTGCATTTTTTTCTATCTTGCAACATTCTTGCCTGGCATGCAAAATGTACTACCATGTCAGTTTTAGGTACTTTTGATGGTATAATGAATGTTCATGCTCAGAAAGCACTGTGATTCTCACCAGGCTTAAATCAGGCACTGTAAATTCATAAAGAGCTTCATTTAGGGAGAAAAACCAAAGCAATGCTTTCCTTTGCAGACTTCTTCTCTATGTAGTGTAATCCTAATGAAATAAGAGTTTTGTCAGCAGTTTTCTTCTCCCACAGAAGAGAAATAATTTGTTTCCAACATAATTGTAAAAATGTAACATCAGTTTTTGCACTTGCCAGGAAAAAGCTTGTTTGGCAAACCAAGCGTTCTTCTAAAAACTGTCATTTCATTATGTTACATGATGTGCTCCGAAAGAATCTGCTTAGTTCACACAAATCTGCAGTTGTTGAACTCTGTTGGCTCCTCAGGGCTCCCTGGCCAGCCTGAGAGGTTCTGATGCATCCCTTTAAACCTTGCAGACATTGATGAATGCTCCTTCGAGCGGGCGTGCGACCACACGTGCATCAACCACCCCGGCACCTTCGAGTGCACTTGTGACAAAGGCTATGCCCTGTACGGCTTCACACACTGTGGAGGTGAGTTACAGCACAGACCTGCTCCCACAGGTCTGCTCAGAGTTCCTGCAAGACACAAACTGGGGCAGGAGCAGGAGGCCTGCAGAGTAAATTTTGCTCCTTGCTGTGATAATGAGACACGGCAAAAGCAGAAGCTGGTCCTGCTTAATTCTGTCTTTGCTCCAGTGATTTTGCCTTTGCACTGCACATGCAAAAAGGAGCTGTAACTTAGGACAAACTGATGGGCTTTGTACTTGGATCTGAAATCCATAATTCAACACAATTTTCCCATTGTGAGGAAAGAGTCATTGACTTCAAGTCCTACTCCACTGACTTTTCATTGAAGAGCAGGAAGCTCTGAGTGACTGAAAATTACGGTTCTGCAGGTTGCTGTTGTGCAGATGTCAGATCCTCATGTGATCTAGGCTGGAATTTAGCTGGTGTAGTACCACTTTAGCCTGGCCAAGATTAACACTCTTAAATTTTTTATGTCTTTCCTACAAGAGCAGTTCAAGGAAAGAGAAAGTTGTTCGTAGAACCTTGACCTGTGAAAAATTCCCAGAATTAATATGAGGAAACATGAAAAACTGGGACACTAAATTGAATCAAACTAGTTTTATAATAAGCTCTAGGCAAGACTTTACTGACTCCAATCAAAGTTTACTTGATTCTGAGTAAGACCTGTTTATTTCTGAGGGAGAATGAGCACAGTTGGAGATGACAATTCAGAAGTCTCTGTGTGCCTGTCTATTCTACCCTCTGCCTCTGGGAATTCTGCAAATAAGATTACAGGGCTACAACATCACTGTGTTTTATCCTGATGAACAGGGGAACTTATCTAAATAAGGAATAACACTGTCATACGCTCTACTTATTAAAAGAAGACTTCTGATTAATTCCTCTGCAATAATTCAATTTTTTTTGGCTACCAGTGGGGAAAAGGAACTGTAAGTTTGCTGTTGGCTATTAATTGGCCTTTTCTTGTCATACCCCTGTGCAGAAGATGTTAATCCCCATACCACAGTAAGTCCCTCATTGACTGGCAATCACAGGCTGGTCAGAGCTGGTAGGGTGCTGGGAATACACCTTCTGACCTCTGTGGAAGAAGTCAGTAAGTGCTGGAGATAAGAGATTGCCATCCTAAGAGGAGGTCAATGAAAACAAAAGATTTGGGCTGATTTTGTGGTATCTTAGGCAGCAGTACCAGTTTAAGGTGTTGCCTTCTTTCTCCATTATTCCTCTACTGCTCATTCCTACCCCTGCTGTCTCAATTCTGTTAAAAGCATATTTTCCCCCTCAAATCAGATTGGTTTTTTAAATGTGTTTTGCAGTGTTTTCTAACAAATTGTTACTTAGAGGGCATCTAGTTTGGGGACAGCAGTGACAAGATCTCACTGCCACCAAGACATGTGTATGTGGAACCCTCAGATGCACAAACTTTATGGCACTTTGAAGAGGTTTCTTGATGGCAGCTTTCTGGGTTTATGTACAACTGCCATAAAGCTATGGGAGAAAAGTGTGGATCTGAGTAGAAAAGACAGAGACCTTTTCATTTCCCTTTGTTGAAATTCATGAGATTCCTATTGACCCATTTCTCCAGGCACTCAAGATCCCTCTGAATAGTGGCACAACCATCTGGTGTATCAGCCACTCCTCCCAGTTTTATGTCATCTGTGAACTTGCTGTGGGTGAACTCTTGTCCCACCATCCAGTTTTAATGAAGAGGATAAATAGAATTGGCCCCAGTGCTGACCCCTGGGATACAGCACTGCTGAATGGTATATTCTGCATCAGCATGCAAGTCTGCACTAGAGGCAGCATGTGCTGTGTTGTGCTGTCAGTAATTTCTCCTCCTGTTGGCATTTATTGGGCAGCACAAGGCCCCAGAACTGGATAATTGGCCAAAAGAGACAAGGGGGATGCAGTGGTGGGGTTTGCCCATGGAGCTGAAGTGTTCCACAGTAGTTGTATCCATCTGAGTGCTTTGGAGGATTGGTCAGTGTGAATCCTGCCCATATTCTGTCTTTGTTTCAAATTAGAAATATTAAGTAATCAGACACAGTGCAATACAGATCCACTTTTTTTGGAGTTAATTCGTTATCATATTGCTGAGGCTGGATATTGTTTAATTATGAGCCACCAGTATTTGATGTATTTTGACATTTATCAAAGAATTTCCATGAAGACAAGCTATTTCAGGGTGGGTGTCCAGGTAGCATTCCTGAAGGCTTTTCAAAACCCTACTGAACAGTATTTGTGTCCACATTCACCTAACAGAGTTAAAATGCAGAACTCTGGGAAGAGGAACTTTTTTAAAAAGTATTTTTACCTTTCCTCTGTAGATATTAATGAATGTAGCATCAACAATGGTGGCTGCCAGCAGCTGTGTGTGAACACTCTGGGAGACTATGAGTGCCTGTGTCACTCTAACTACAAGCTGCACTGGAACAAAAAGGACTGTGTTGGTAAGGTGTCTAGTAAATACATTTCTACTCCTGATGTGTCTAATGGGCCATATGGTTACAGTCAAATTTGGTGGTCTGTCCAGTTAAGTGGTGTGAGTCATTGTTCCCAGTATTCTGCTTTAATTTTTAGCAAGGCATGATGGTAGTGATGTTGAAACTCATAAAAACAAACAGAAAACCAACCCCAAAAACAGGAGATACTTTGAGGGATTTTGATGCTTTCTTTCCTGTGCTTTTATCTAGCTCATTCTGCTATTTCCTTTTGTTCCTCTGCATGAGAAGGTTTTGCTCATGACAAAGGAAATTACTTCTGTGGTGTGACCTTCCAGAGATTTTATTTTGCTTTAATTTTCTGTCTAAACAGCATATTAATTGCATGGGTGCTCTCAGGTGCCGACTATAAAAGCAGCTGCACGCTGATTTATCAATGGGGTGAAGGGAGATGTTTTAATTCTGTGAGTGTTTGTTTTATCTTATTTAGAGACAAAAGGTGCCTTGTCTGATAATGTGTCACCCAGGGTATTGCTGCACTGCATTAAGAGTGGTGGGAGTGATAGATGCTTTTTGAGCTGCTCTCCGGATGTCCAGGTATTCTCTGGTAAGTCAAAGCTAACAAAACCAAGCATGTGATTCTGGACAGAGTGTAAGAGTGGCCAACCTCCTAGCCCTCATGGAAGCCCCTAGAAGTAGTCAATAAACTGATCTTTCCTCTTTCACTGCAGATAATAAAGGGTTGTATCCCTGACAGTGTCCAGGAAAGCCTCTCTTTCCTTGTCTTTTACAACCACTCTACCCTCAGATTCCCTTCTCACAACAAGACTCTGTTTGAAGCTGGGGAGGACAGGGAAGAATTCTCTGTGCTCCCTGGGCCATTCCTTAATTGGCTCTGAGAGGCACTGGTGAATGGGGCAAAGGCATTCCAGCCCTGTGTGGGGGCTGAGGCTCTGCCCACAGAGCCCCTCCGTGCCGCGCTCAGCCCGTGCAGATGGGACAGATGCTGTTCTCTTCCTGAATCCTTTAAATGGCTCAGGAAGAGATGAGTGCTAATTGGGAGTGTTTTATGAACAACATTGTAGGATGATGCCAAGCAATTTAATGTGTGTTTTATGCTACATGAGTCCTCAGTGTGTACACTGTGCCTGTGTCTTTACTGTCTGTCTGTCTGTTAGGAGCACAGGATGCCTACACCCTCACCTGTGGCAGGTCCTCTCAGCTTAAGAAAAAACAGCAAAATGCAAATGCTTCCAGCTGGCTGGGTAATAACCACATTTACTGTTACATAGTTTGATCTATTTTCATTGATAATTGTGAAACAAAGGTATTTCTGTTGACTTTCTATTTTCCTTCTTCATTATAATCTGTCTCTTTTTTTCTTCCTCATGACTATAGTTCATGATTGCTGCAGAAAATTCCCCTTATGTGGCTTCATCAGCATCATTCAAACTGAGACTTAAAAATAAAGAAAAAGATCAGTAGTGATATAAACAGCTAGACCAGGAGTTGTGTCTCCTTTTTGTCATCCAGACCTGGACAGTGTTGGCAATATACAATGTGTTTAGGTTGAGCTGTTGGACAGTAAAGTTTAGAAAGCATTTACAGCCACAGACATAAACTACTTTCTGAAATGATGTGGAGTATCTCCTTTGATTTCAGCTCACCCTTATTTGTTTCAGCCAGCAGTTGATCTCCTTTCTCTCTCTTTTTTTTTTTTGTTTTTCTAATAAAATGCACTACGCTTCATTCTAATTCCAGCTGTGAACCAGCTTCACAGCAGGAGAATTCTGTCATCTTGTTAGGTTTTCTGTGATAATCACTTCATATCAGCACATTTTTTGTTGTCATCATTATGATGTGACATTAGGGTTATCTCAATTTCCTACTCCTTTTTTTAAAAATAACGTGTCGTTATTTCTTCCTGAAGATGCTTCAGCCATCAAGATAAGCGTAACCTTTAAATTAAATGAAGGAAAATGTAGTTTGAAAAAGACTGACATGTTTCAAGAAGGTCTGGAGCAGATGATACCAGGTATGAATAGAAAAATGCAGGTAAGCAGGTTAGAGCCATAGCTCAGGGGTTAAGTGCTTTTCAGATACAAAGTACCCCACAAGCAAAGCATAGAGGACTGGAGGCTTTCTGTTCTTCACTGACTTCATGCATCACACTCCTGCCTGGCCATGATTCTTGCAATGGTTATTTCAGATCCCAGGGTCTCCTTGAGGCATCCTTACAGTCTTGCTAGGAAAGCCCTCATCCCTTTTTTTTTTTTTTTGTAACACTGCTAATAAATTCTCAGTAAAATCAACCATTCTCTTTGTTCTTTTGATTTCTTCCTTTTCTTCCTCTTTTATCTTTCTGTTCTTTCCTTGCTCACCTGCTCCTTACTGTCTGATGCCTCATTGAAGAATCTCTTGACCTTTTATGCTGACTCTATTGTCCAGGGGTTATTCCTCTTTTCTCTTGTCTTCCTTTCATACTTCAGCAGCCCCAGATGGATGCAGTGAGGTCAGCTCTTCCATCTGTTCCAAAGCAGAAAGTATGGCCTGGGAATTTACAAAGTCAGCAGAAAATGAGGAGGAGTACTTAAAAAAAACCCGAAAAAAAAGTAGGAGAAGGAGTCATTAAACAATATGATGGATCAGTGTGTCTAATTGTTTGTCCTTAGCAGAGTAGCAGCGAGAAACTGCATTGAACGCTCGGTGACAAGTTATGTACTCCAGAACCAGAGCTCATTCTGGGTGTTTCCTTTAACTAAACCTTATTTCCTTATGGAAACCATGAATATGGTCATGATTCTGTGCACCAGCTGAGAGACTGGCCAAACTGTTTGTTTACTGGCACATGGAGGTGATTGTTTGCTCCTCTTTAACTCTTTGTGATGGCATGTGTGCTGAGCACCGGTGAATGTTCGACAGCAGAGCACGCCCAGCTTTTGCTTCCTTTGATTTTGTTCACACAGAGAGACAAAATTCAGTAATGGAGAGCTTCCACTATGTAAACCTAACCTGCAGCTCTGGCAAGAAAGTTCATGGAGCCCTCAGTAGACTGACCACGACTAGAGAGATTTTTATCACTGCAGACTTTGAGCTTGAAACAAGCCGAAAGGAGGTGACAGGTTGGTTGGAAAATAATTCCAGGTGCGGTTTGAAGCTTCTTGCCGTTTGCTTCTTAATTTCTGTATTTTTCACTTCTGTCTGTATGCACAATGATGATAAAAAGTATCTCCTGTTTTGAAAATTAATGTTACTGCTTCAGAAAGAGTGAGGGATGGGGATAGCTTCAAAGATCAAAGAGCTGCCCCGTGTATTTGTTCTTACGGATTTCAGACTCGTTCCCAGAAGTCGCTTTCTCAGTGATTTGAGCTGGTTGGTGTTTTGAACTGGGTGGGATTTTGTGCATGGTCACTTACAGCAGCTTTCACCCCTGATGCTTTTCAGACACGTGTGACGTGCGCTGTGCCCGGAAGAAGACGGAGAAGAGGTTCCGTAAAACCATCCGAACCTTACGGAAGACGGTGAGCAGGGACCAGTTCCGCATCCGCCTCTCTGGCACCGAGCACGAGGTGGCCAGGAAGGCTCTCAAGCCATTGGAGCCACAGCAGTCCTGTGGTGTGGGACAGATGCATCCAGGGAGCAGATGTGGTGAGTTACTTGGGGATTGGGAACAAAGCATCGCGTGTGTTTCGCTGCTTTGCTCAGGCCTGGTGAGCTCAGAGGTGGAAATCCTGGGAATAACATCAAGCACCAATGGCCTGGACATCACCAATGTTGCTTTTAAGTCTATATTTAATATTCAGCGTAATGCTGTGTTCCTGAGCTTGTGCACATCTCACTTGTCCCTTGTCCCAAGGAAAAGGCTGCTCAGAATTTGATACAGTCACATTCACTTTGCTGACTTAAGCTCAGAGTCCCAGAGAATCTTCATGACAGAGTTATAAATCCATGGAGAGTAGGGGGTTTATAGGCCAGCACTGAGAAAAATCTTAATTATCATGGCACTGGAGGACACCACCATAATGCAGTCCATAGTAAAGGCTTCCAAAGCACAAAAGTTAAGGAGAGGGGTCAGATGTTACATCTTAACAGGGGCCTGACAACCATAAAGGCTAATTCAGGCTGCATGGGGTAGGCAGTGTGTAGGTGGATTGTGAATCAGCAAGCCCTTAAAATGCCTGTCACATTGAATTAGTATGTTTTCCAGCAGCAGCATTTGGTCTAAGAACAGATTTTCCAATCCAGTTTTGCTAACTCTAGAAACACTTGGATTTGTAGAACAGAGAAATTGTTTAAAACATCTGTGCAAGCAAGCAGGGAATTACTCAGGAAATATTGGAAAAAGCTTTAAGATTTCTTATTTTTTTTCTTGGAACACTGCAATAAGTCTGAAAAACTTTGGAAAGTTCACCAAGATGAGTTTACAAGGATGTTTTCGAGCTATGTTTTTGGATGCTAGAGGAAGGCTTTGAAAAAATATGTCTCAGTCCAGTTGTACACAGCACAGTATGACTCTGAAGATGTTTGTGATTTCATCAGGAAAAAACAGCAATGAGCAAGCTAAAAATGTTGCAGGTGGAGAAGGCAGCATGAATCACAATTAGAAACTGGAACAGCAAAGAAACACAATTTTTTTAATGTAGCTGCAGAACCAGTTTAATGTCACAGCACAAATGAAAAGCGTATCTGGCATTTCTGTGCTAGTTCAGAGAGGAAGGAGGCTTTTGGGGAATGCCTGCCTGGAAAACTCTTTGGTGTGGTGAGCACAAACAACCTGTCTGTGGTTAAAACAGAGACACAGAGCATATGAAGATAAAGGTTTTGAAGAAAAATTTGTAGAAGTCAGGCCTCTTCTGTTGCTGAATTAGTGCCATGGTTTATTCTGGTCATCCAGACCGGTGCTGCTGTGAGCAGTGGAATGACCCTTTGAGTCTCATGCCTTATGGTTTGATTTGCTCGTGCCCAACAAGGTGAAATCACTAAATGAGCCTTCCTTTCTTCAGCTGAGTTATTCAGACCATATCCTTGTGCAGATTTTTTGTGATCAAACAGGTGGTGGACCTTGCACTGCAGCCTTTCACTTGCAGGGGTGTTAAAGAAGGGCTCTCTCCTTGCACTTGTTCCCTGCTTATTTACATTAAATGTACAGAAATTCAGTATCTTTGAAAGCTCTCTGCATCACTTGTCAGGCTGCTGGGAGCTGGGCAGACAGCTCACTAGCTGCTGAGAGGACATAAAAGTACACACAGAGGCAGTGTTGTTACGTACGCCTCATTTCCTTGGAAAAAGCTGATTGTCCCAGGGTGAATGGTTAAGGTAAGTCTGGGGGATGGTGCTGCTGCTTGGACTGCCAGGCAGAAGGAGCTAAGAAATAGACTGGGGAGAAGAGAATGGAGTGGGAACAGTGTGAAGAAAGGCAAGAAGCTAGCTCAGGGATGTGTGGGAGAGGGTGTTTTTTGTTTTTTCCTTTGTTTTGATCTGATTGTTTTGCAGAGCTTCTTGGGAACTTCTGGACAGGATTGGGGCTCGGCTTACCTCGACATGCTAGTGGTTCTGGGGAGAAAGTGACTCCACAGCAAGAGATACTGGTCAGCAGATGGATTCAGTGCAGGTGGTGGAAGTGGTTTCTGGACAGCAAAGGGCTTTGGCAAAGGGATTTTGCTCAGTCTGGCCAGAGCAGTAGGAAGTAGTGAGGGAGCAAAGTAAGTCAAAGGGACTTGCAAGTCATCTTTGATGCTGTTACTGAGTGAAATGCAGGTTTTAATTTATTGTTTTCAAATACTTGGAATATGTCTAGGTTAGATACAGTTTTATTTATTCAGCAAGTCTTTTGCTGGTCCTCTTCCCATGGTGGAATTCTCCTGGCACAGCACTGTCACATTATTTATATTTGAGCAGGGTCAGAGGGAAAGTCCAGCTCCTGCTCTGACAGCTTTTGTGCTGGGTAACTGGTCTGCAGTTGCAGTAGCAAGACAAATTTCATTTGGTTTCGTACTCCTGGGGAGGTAGTTCTATCCCTGACTTTCCTGTCTTAACTCCTACTGTCTTGAGTGGGGCACAGCACAGAAGAAAAGCTTTAGAAAAGCAGCAGGAACAAATTAGATGTGGTTTCCAGGGTATTTTATAATTCTTAATATGCTGGATGGTTGCATGTGTGTGTCTGCAGTTCTTTAAAGAGCTATTGGTGGTAAAAGGGAATTCACTGCTGATTCCAAGGGACAGTGTAGTTTATTTAAAGTTTGCTGTTTCATACACAGTTCTGTTTGGGATTTCCTGCTGCTTTGGAGGTTCAGGTGTTGCGTTTTTCTGCCTTGTTATGTGTGAGCTGTGTATCAATGATAAACTCATTCAGCATTGGCTCATGTTGGTTGATTCCATGAATCCTGTGTATGGCTTCCAAGGAGCAGCCAGTGATAGGTCCATAATAACAGATATCTCATGAAATGCATATAGCAAAAAGGGAATTTTCATCAGCCTTCCCAGAGAACTGGATTCTCTTAACAGAATTATGATCTTCCTGCATTGAAGGAGATCTTAAGGTAACAAACACGCATTTTGGAATGTCAGTGTGTCAAGGCTGCATATTAACCCTCTGAGGATGCTGGAAATGCTACCTGCTTCCTTGAGAGGAGATTTGTCTTGGGGAGAATGCAGTTTCACTCACTAGTCTGGCTACAAGTGTTCCTTCTCCAGTATGAGCTTGAATTCAGGGAGATTTAACAGCCAAAACCAACCATTTAAATACTCCCAATTCATTTTCAGAAACCTTTACCAGAAACCTCCATATTGAAATAAAATAAGCTCCAACAACAAGCAATTTAGCTGCTTTTCCATTGCTTAAAACTCTGTCATACCTTGATCACATCCCATGGAGTCAAAAGTGCACCTTGCCTGTTCCATATGGTATTTTTTTTTTGGTGTTGGACACGCCAATACTTTCAGAGGAGGAAGGATGCAATGAGAATTACCATTTCCTGAATTGGATGCAAAAAAGGGACATGGCAGCATTTCTTTGCTCCATGGTAGCTGCAAGTGGATTCACTCAAAGAGCTGTCACTTCAGAGAGCAGCAGGCATGAGCAGCACTGGCACAGGCACTGCTCTGATGTAATTGATGAGCAGCTTCATCTTGTGTGGGAGGTGTCAGCACATTTCGTTGCTCAGCACTCACCAGTTTTGTCCCAGTAGCCGAGAGGGTGCAAATACTACATGAACATTTCATCCAAAATGAGTCTCAAAAGTTTGTATGTGGTATGACACAGGCATTAGGACAGTATGAGGAGATCTAAAAGGAAAAGCAAAGAGCTTGCCTGCCTTTGCAGTTGTTATAATTAATTACTGTGTTACACAACTGTTGTTGTTTTTATTCTTTTACAATTTTATGAAAATCCAAGAAGAAGAAATGAATGATCAAGTGAGGGGAAAGGGTGATACTTTTTCTGCTAACCTGCTTGCCCTGGCAATCATAGATTCAAGACAAATCCTTAGACTGTGTAACCATCTCATGTGACCTAAATGTGTGACCTGCTAAGACACAATAACTTGAAGGATGCCGCTTCAGAATCAATTTGCATCACTTGTTGGTCATTTTCCTTATAAAGTCAAGGCATCATTCTTAAGAAAATGGTGAATTGGTGGATCATGACCTCCTTTATGAGGTTCACCTTCTCAGCCCCTGAGATACTACAGCGTTTGTCTATAGGAGCAAATGCTCAAAGGCTAATGTGTTGAAAAGAGGGGAAGAGCCTTTAAATGTCTTTGTAACTGTTAATCCTGGTTCCCTGCGGGCCCCTCTCTTCCCCCCTCCCCTTTTCTTCTTCTTCTTTTTGCATCAGAAAAGCTTTCACTTTTTTTTTTCCTTTAAAACAGCTGCATGAGACTCAAGACCAGGTTTTTAATGGGTATTGAAGATAAACAAAGACAGTGGCTGCAGAAATGAAGTCTACTAGAGGCAATTGGTTCTTTTGTTCATTTGGAGAAAAACAGTCAAGTTTCTGGAAAAAAAGAGCAAAGCCAGCCCATGGAATTGTGATTTAATGTCATTATTTGCAAATCTTCATATTTGGTTTTGACTGAGTATTTCCCACATGTCAGAGGGGAGCATGCAGTTTCTAGTTTTGCAAAAATGAAGCTCACAGACTTCTGTATTTGTTCTAATTAAGCAAATATCTGGAAAAGCTGAACTTCTTAAAGATGTTTCTTGTGGATTTTTTGGTTTTTGTTAATTTTGTTGGGCTTTTTTTTTTTAAAGAGAATTTTATGCACAGTCCTATGGAGTTCTGTGGGATGATTTCTGTGTTGCAGTAATGTCCCTATTATTAATGTTACTGTAATTGAATCTAACACTGTTTGTTATGCTAAATTGGGTCCCTGTGAATGCTGTGAGCTTCTAAACAGGTTTTCCTCATTACCCCAGCTCTGTGCTCCACTGGGGCTGGATGAGAGGCCTGTGTTTGAAACACTTCTAGGTGGACAATGAGGAGGAACTGGGAGCAGCTTGCAGGGAATGTGTTTGTGGATTGAATTATCTGGACACTTGTACCACTCTGAAAAGCTTGATTTGATCTAGTCTCATGAAGAAACTGATGTATTCGTGAGCTTGAGGCATTACAACTTGGACATGACATGGCATAATTCTAATATTTGCATTGAATATTGAGTATTTCTTAGGCTGTAGATAGCAAGATCTGTATGTGGTATACTGACCTCTTTTCTCAAATGCACATAGGATCAAAGCCTGAAGTGCTTGGTGTGTCTCAGAAGTCAGAGCTTTTTTCAGCTGGTTTTAAACACCCTATTATGGTGGTGCAGTCGTGGTAGCTAGTCAGCCTTTTTTCTTTCTGTTGTTGCCACCTCTTAGGATAATCAAAACAAAATACTTGACTCAAACGGTTCAGATTTAATGGAAAAGTTTTCCTTTGGCCCAGATTGAGTATCTCAGTGATGTTTGAGGAGGTCTTTTTAAGTTTACTTTCTCAATTCAAATTTTCAAAAATTAGGCACTTTGCTAAATAATTTGGAAAGATTTAGATTAACTCCAGTTGTATTCCACAGGGAGCTCCACAATTTTCACAACATGTGGTTTCCAGGCAAGTAAGATGCAGATGGTAAAGCTGTCAAGGGAAACCTGACGGGATAAGTTCTCACATCAACATTTCCACATAAGTTGTGGGTTTGATTCCTGCCCAGGGCAGGTTTCCTTTGAGCTCTGATAGGTGTCCTGCTGCTCTGCTGAACTCTGAGCAAGTTTAGGAAACTTGAAGTGCAGTTTGAATTTGTATGGTCAGTGTTTCTGTTCAAAACACAGAACAGAGACACCCTTTCTCCCAAATGTAAAAAAAACCCAAAAATGCAAACCACCCCAAACTTGACATGTGATTAAAATAATTGGAAAAAAGCAGGCTAAGGGGAGAGAGCAGCTATTTTCTAGCAAGGCCACTCGGAGCATTGATTTCCCATGGAGCCGTGGAGTTTTATGAGGGAAGGAGATTTGCTCAGGTCTTTCAATTTCTCCTTGGTTTCTTAAGTCAGTAGCCACTTCTCAGAATCACCTTTCCTAATCCTGAATTGTCTTTCCTTGTCGTGGAATTGTAAATAGTGCTCTTTCCTTACCTTATTAGGAGTGCTGCAATGAAAGCCTGAATTCATCCATGTTTGTGGAAGTGCACAAAGTGTACAGAGATGAGTGTTCTGTAGGAATGTTTATAAAATGGAGAAAGCCTTGAAAAGTGTGGGAGCAAATGAATGTGTGTCCTTATGAGGGCAGAAGTGATGTGTGGTGGAAAAAGTTAGAAGCAGGAGCTAAGACTTCCTCACAAGCTTTCATTGATAAGCTACAGAGCATGGCTTAACCTGCTGCATTTTATTTTTAAGCTAAGGAGGAACACTCAACTATTCCTCTCGGTGTATCAGCCATAAACAAAACTCTTCATCATTGATCATGACCGGTAGTTAATGCCCTGCTTGTTGCTAGTCACATATCCTGAAATGAAGCCAAGGCCAATTTAACTTCCTAACAAAACAGCTATTCACTGAGTGATTTATTGGAGCCATAAACTAAAACTAACAGTTTATTATCGTAACAGGTCTTAAAAGGACAGAATTTTTCAGCACAGCTCAACAACTGCAACAGTGTTTTGTGCCTTTCCAGAGCAGGGTAATTATTAAATACCAGCACTGAAGCCAGTTCTTTTGTGAAAAGTTTGAAAACCAGAACTTTTCAAAGATACTCATGAATATTGCTGGGCTTGCTAGATAATACTGAGGTGTGTGTTTAAGGAAAATCAGTCAGATTGAGTTAGTGCTGTCTATGCACCATACAGGACACAGCAGTCCAGTGCACAGGTAATTATTATCCAAGATCCAGTGTCAGAGGAATGGCCAGAATATTTCTGCTTTAAAAGTCTTTGAAGCATAATGTTTAGTTTACTGAATTTGCACAGTTACTTGTTGTACTTGAGGTTTTCACACAATCCAGTAATGCTAATGGTTATGAAATATGAATATTCAATAATAATAAGATTAAAGTGCTTACAGAAATGTAGAGGTACATTTTTGGCATTTTAGGTTCACTACTGAATTATTTCATTTGGGAGGAGTTCAAGAGCTCTCCAGCTAGAAGGAGGAGATAATCACTATACAATTGCACTGTACAGATGAGCAGAGAGCACTGGACAGGCTGAGGGTCCAGTGTGGCCTTGCAACAAATTGTGAAATCCATTCCAGCTCCCAGTAAAGCTCCCTAGCACCGAAGGTTATCAGTGTCTTTCACAGTGCACATGGGAGGTATTAAGCTGTAGTTGCTGCCAGCATTCAGCTCTGGACCCCTGGCTGCAGCTGCCCCAGTGAAGGAGAGCAGTTTTGCTGTGGGGTTTCAGGTCCTGCACAGGCTCACCAACACATCTGTGAGTCCATAATGTGTGTTCTTCCTCCTCCAGATCAGTGCTCCCCAGGGGAATATTCTCCCGATGGCTTCAAGCCCTGTCTGCCATGTCCCCTTGGGACATACCAGCCTGAAGCTGGGAGAGTTTCCTGCTTTCCTTGTGGAGGAGGTCTAACAACAAGGCATAGTGGGGCATCCTTGTTTCAGGACTGTGAGACCAAAGGTAAGGCCAAGATGTGTCTGATGAACTGCATTAATCCGAGGCAAAAATAAATGGTGCTGCTCAAGTGGGGCATTCAGAGAAGGTTTTTTCCTTCTGAGGGTCAGTCTTTCCAGTAGTCTCATGGCTGATTGGCCTGGCCTGGCTGCAAGGAAATTCAGTAAAGCCTCAATTCTTTCTAAAACTGATTACCAAAAGCATGGGTAAAAGGAAATTACTGACAGAAATCACTAAAGGACAAAGTCTTAACAGAAAATCTACTGCTGCAGAGCAGAAATAAGGGATAGAAATAGGGTCCTGATGCAAACATTTGGCAGTGGTTTGGATTAAGAGTACTCTCTAGTTTCAGTTAAGATATGTTTACTATTGAGAATTGCAGTATATTATAAGAATTTTGCAATATCATTGAAGAATTAATATTAATAATAGTAGTGTGATAGTAATAGTTTCCTTCAGTGTAGGATCACTGAATCCACAAATACTGCTTTTTCATATTTAATTTTGCAAAATGGAAGTACTAAATACGATGTTAAAACTCTGGATCGAGATAAGAGGAACTGATTTCAGTTTTATTTAGCATAAACAAAAACAAGTCTATAAATGACATTCAGTTTTCAAGTTGGAGTGGAGATTAAAGGAATTCTTTCCATTAACTGGAATGAAGAGCTCAGGAATTTGCATGTGGAAGAGGCCACATGAGACATGGAATAACAGATGCAAGAACTATTTGGAGCTTATCTGAAGCATTTGGATTGGGGCAGCATGTAGGGAAGGACTCCTGGCTGAGCTAGCTTCCAAAACTCAGCAAGAATTATTTGGAAATAAGCTGAGCTTAAAAGGAGTAGGAAAAAAATGGGCTGTGCAGCACAGAAAACTATATTTGATAGCAGGTCTTTTCAACTTGTTCAAAATGACCTGATAAGCTGAAATTGTTTTGTTACCTTCATAGTTTATTATTATGGTTTTATTGCTGCTTTCACATACAACCACTCTATAGTGCTGCATTTGGGAATTTTGAACTTGCACAAAAGGACCCCATGAACTAAAATTTGCTTAATCACCTCTTTTTTGCTACCCCCACAGTTTATTAATATGACATTTCAATTTCTGAAATTACAGTAGGTCTTATACGAATGGATAAAAGCATATTCTAGTATGCTACTGTCTCTTTTTTAACCATGGTGCATATTTAATTACTGTCCAGTTCAGTGTTCTCCTGGCCATTTTTACAACACCACCACTCACCGATGTATTCGCTGTGCAATTGGGACATACCAGCCTGAGTTTGGACAAAACTACTGCATTTCCTGCCCTGGAAACACCACTACTGATTTTGATGGGTCAACAAACATAACACAGTGCAAAAGTAAGTACAGCAAGATGGCTTTGATGCTCTCTTACAAATAAAAAGACTGGGCCATTAATGTTCAGAGTTGGCAAAACTCAGCTTTGCTCCAGGGAGCTGCAGAGAAGGCAGAGGTGTTGCTCCTCTTTTGCTGCCTGCCTGCATCTCACCCCACATGGCTCACTGAGGTCTGTGAGAGACCATTTCTGCAGACTGCTTCCATCATCCTTGGCAAGGTAAGTGATGGCTGTGTTTTGCCACTTGGTGCTGGCTTGCTCGGGGTCCTGCTATTGAATGTTTTCTCCCTTGATACAGCAGTTTGTGTTCTCAGCACCCTGATTTTTCCCCTCCTATTAAGAGGAATGGAAGGTGGCTCACACAACTTAACAGCTGCAGTAACCATTTGTTCTTAATAACAACCTTTGAAAGAGGCAGTTGCAAAGGGAGCCACTGTTCTGGATTTGTGGGAGCTGTGTTGTGGGAAGCTGGGGGTAAATTAAACAGGGAGAATGGAGGGCAGAGATGTGACTGCTCACAACCACCTCTGGAGTCCCTTTGTACACACAGATGTATGAAAACACACCTACAGAGAAATGTGAGAGACTGGCAAGGAGAACTGTACCTGCAGCAGATGCAAAAAAGAAAATGTGTGTCTGTCACCCGTGCAGCTGGCAGTGGCTGTGGGAGGGCTGCAGGGTGACCTCTCTTTGCCTTGTCCTGCTTACCGTGTTCCTTTTCCAGACAGGCAGTGTGGAGGGGAACTGGGAGATTACACTGGATATATTGAATCACCCAACTATCCTGGGGACTACCCTGCAAACACGGAGTGCACTTGGAATATCAACCCACCACCCAAGCGCCGCATCCTGATCGTGGTTCCAGAAATATTCCTGCCCATAGAAGATGAGTGTGGAGACTACCTGGTGATGAGAAAAAGCTGTGAGTCTGAAATATTTACTGAGGCATATCTCAGTGGGCAGCACAGGATTCTCACAGGCATTGCTCTTTGCAGAAATTGAATGTAGCCTGGCCTCTACTTATCAGCAGAAATTTCTTTAAATGTCAAATGGAGAAATTCTATTTGTCAATGCTGCTCCATAGTTTTTGGTGAAACAAGGGTGCAAGGCTATGATGTGTCAGTGAACTCTGACAGAAATATTGTTAAGAAGGGGTAGGTTCTTCATGCATTATGCTAGGCAGTTCTAGCCTCGGATGGCAAAGAGCTTGCTAATCCATACAGGTGCCAGATATGTGGAACAACCACCTCATCTTCTAGTATAGGCGTGGCCTCCAAACAGTAGACTGTTATTTTAAGACAAAGGAAAATATTCCCTCACCAAGAAGTCCCTTGTTGATGGCCTGCCATCCACTGATGGCCTGCCACATTTTGAGGAGTTTTCTTAACACCAGCAAGCATTTTTGTGATGGTAGTTCAACCTATTTTCTACCAGCTCGTTAGTGTGAAGCGTTGTCACCCAACTGTTGTGTGTTTTCTTTGAAAGCTTCTTCCAACTCAGTGACCACCTACGAGACCTGCCAGACCTACGAGCGCCCCATCGCTTTCACTTCCAGGTCGAAGAAACTGTGGATCCAGTTCAAGTCGAACGAAGGGAACAGCGCCAAAGGATTCCAAGTTCCTTACGTAACCTATGATGGTAAGTGGGTGTGAGCAGCTGGGCTGATGGGGGCTAGTGCAGCTGCAGCAGTGCAGAGCTCCCCTCCCTAAGCAGCAGGGCAGCCCAGCACTCCCAGCAGTGTCTCTAGGGGCTGCTTCCAGTAGCTGTTTCATTTAAACCCAATTTAAGGAATTCTGCAGTGCACTGCAGTTTTTTAAGTGCCACCGTGTTTCCAGTCTTCCACAGACCTACACAAAGAGCTGGGGTTCTGGGCTCTAGCCTGCAAATTGCAGAGCTCAGAGCTAAAATCTAATTTTTATGCACTTCTGTGCCTTTCCAGTTTCTTCGGGTGGCCCCAGTTAGGACTTAGGCAGAGCCCAAGTACCTGTGATTTATTGTGTTGCAGCTATCATTTGTGACATAGAGAGCAAAATACGGTATTGAAAAGAAGCTTGAGGGGAAAGATTTTCACCTCATCTTTGTCAGAATCACGAGGTGTGAAACTGGAGCTGAGAATTTGCAGTTCAGTATAAGTGAAGTTCTGTTCACACTGGATTAATTGTGAAGGTCTCATCCCTGCTGTGATCTGCAGAGTTTCACCAGTGGTGGATAAAGAATTTTTCAGCAGAGATCTCTCCTTTTGAAGAATTTCAGGTTATGATTGACCAGGGGTTTACTTTTAAGAAAGCATCCTCTTACATATATTTTTTTTCCTTCTTCCTGTAGAAAGAAGTCAATAGCAGGCTGTGTGTGTGTTCAGATGGGTTCCTGCAGTTCAGCTGGTTTGAAAAGCAGGTTACTTGGTTACAGTATGCACTCCAGCCTTGGGTGCTTTATGATTTCTTTTGCTTTTGACAGGTTGATGCTGAGCTGCTCAGCAGAGTACACTGCTCTCATAGTAAACACAAAAATGTTTGGAGTATTTTCTGGCTGCTAAGATGAGGACAAAGTACCACTTCTGAGGTTCTTCTGAGGGCAGGGCTTCCAAGGGTAGCCGAGGGAGGGATTGAATATGCAAGTGAAGTGAACCTGCAAATTACTCTCTTGTGCATTCCCCACAGAGGATTACCAAGAACTCATAGAAGACATTGTTCGGGATGGTAGACTTTATGCATCTGAAAATCATCAAGAAATACTTAAGGTACATTCCTTCCACTAAACATGTTGGTTTTGATTGGAAATTATATTATTTGGTGAGAGTTTGCTTCCTGCCCTGCATCAGAGCTGTTCCTTGGTGGACTTAGACATGTGCTGCTTCAGGGAAAAGGGGTGAATCAGCAGATCCTGATCGTGCAGAGCAGTGGATATGGGACCCTTTGCTCAGGGGGACTGAAGGTGGATCAGACCTACTAGGAAAATTAATTTACTGGGAAAGCACTTGGTGCTGCTCCTTGTGGTCTGTAGATTAGCAAAGGCTTTTCCTCCCTGGGCAAAAGAAATATTTTTGTGGATTTCTCTGACCTTGTTTGGGGGACTTCCACAGGCAAGTTGAGCGCATGCCTTTATTTTGCTGGATATCAGCTCAAGTGTGTGTTCATTTTATGGTTTGTTTGCTGTGGCTGGATCTATGAGGAGGGAAGAAATTCTGCTGTTGCTAATGTGGAATGCCAGTGACTTCCCAGGGGCCTGAGTATCAGCCTTGCTCAATTCCTAAGGCCCTGAAACACCTGAAAAGTAAAATGCCCATAATCTTTTATGAGTTAGACAGGCATTAAACTTTTGTAATACCCTAACTCCTCTGTGGAATTACAATAAAATCTGCTTCTCTTTTCCCAGGACAAGAAGCTGATTAAAGCATTGTTTGACGTGTTGGCACATCCACAGAACTACTTCAAGTACACAGCCCAGGAGTCAAGAGAGATGTTCCCAAGATCCTTCATTCGGCTGCTGCGCTCCAAAGTTTCCAGATTTTTGAGGCCTTACAAATAGTTGGCACTGTCCTCAAAAGCTGAACCAGCCCTGGGCATGCACAGAGGGGCTGTGGTAGGTGGGGCTGCTTTCTGTGTTTTACACACTGGCAGAGACACTCCAGGGAAGCTCGCCAGCTCCGTTCTTGGCAGAGTTTGGCTTTCTCGGCTAATATAAATATTTTTGTGAACAGAATTTTGATTCCTTTCCAGATAATACCTTTTGGGTACCAAAGGATACTTCACGGGTCCCTGAATTGGAGACTGCCCATGATTTCTGTAACTGAATGGTGCCAAGCATAAGTTTGTAGAGCTCTGTCCCGTTGCTTCATCAGCACCTCTAAAAGCTAATGAGGACAGGCTAAATAGTGTGGTTTGGGATGAACCCTGGGCTGCCATTAGTGCCTGTTACCTCAACAAAGCTGGGTTCATGTTTGATCTCGCTGAAAGTGGGAACAGGATTGATGTCTCTCTCAACTTTTGCTCCGCAGGAAATTCAGAGCTAAGGTTGACATAGTTTTAATACAAGCCAGTGAGGCCAAGAACTGCACAAGGTGCAGTTTTTCTCTGAACTATATGTGGCATGAATGTCAGCTTGAATGTTCAGGGTCTGGCTCACACCAAGTCCATGACAATGACCTATTGGCCTGCATGGAGTGGTACCAGAATGAACTGGGGACACCACAGCAATGGAAAACACGGCCTGACCCATCGGACGCTTCCATTTTGGGCTGTCTGCAACTGCTAGAACAGATTGGATTCTTTGCTAAATCCCAGTGTTGTCCCTGTGCAGAGCCCTGGGACAGCAAAAGGCATCTTCCAAGTTATATAAAATTCTGTCCTCTGAGCACCTGCAGGTGAACACAGAAGCCCCATTTTAAACGCAGGCTTTGCAAAGATGGTGCTCTTGGTACAACACTGTTTAAAGCTGGATCAGGTTCTTGTGTGAGCCTCAATTGTTATATTCTCTACCTTTTCTGAACACCTTGCAATGGCCTCATTGAGCAGAGAAGAGCTGCTGTCCCTGTTAGGCTGGAGAGAAGGAGAGGTGCAATGACTCAGCCAGCCTATGGCCACAAAAGTTTTCTCTGGTGAATTGTTCTTCATGATTCCCAGACTCTGTGTCCTTCTCCTCAGGTTGTGTTTCCTGTTGGAGACCAGGCTATCTTGAGAGGGTCTATAGGGAAAACTGTGTTGATCAAAATGTTGTCTCAGTGCTATTCTGTCCACACTTGCATGTCCTCTGGCCATACCATCCATTCTCTCAGAGTGATGTACCGTGGGGACCTTCTGCCTTGAAGGGAGATAGCCCCGATCCCATCCATTTGGAAATGCCATAATGACTTCTGTCTTTTGGTCACTGGCCACACCAAGGGGTGCAGTGGGCACCAAACTCCCTCTCTGTGCCATCTTAAGAAAGGTATTTACATTTCACAGGGTAGCCAGGACAAATGCTCCCTTTTCTAGGGTGTGGAGTCAGATCTCCTGGGTTTCTTTGCATTGGCATGTGGTATTTAACTGCTGTATGTGAATAATACCACGTCCACGGTGTGACAGAGGAAACCCTCACCAAGATCTGGGCTCTGGATCTTCTCCCTGCACTGTTGGGATCAAATGGGTGCTCCTGACTCAGCTTTGCTGAGCTGCTGTACCATGGTGGTGTGTGTGGGGCAAGGACATGTCTTGGCCATGGTGAGATGGGGAGGGACATAATGACTTCTGTCATTTTGGCTTTGGCCACAGCTGGGGAGCAGATCCTCTCAGGATGGCGCCGTGTGGTGCCATGTCTGTCTTGTTGCTGCTGCTGTGGAGGAATTGCCATGGCCTGGGCAGAGCAGGGAAGGGTTTTGTGCTGCTGCCAGGAGGGAGAGCTGTGTCTCCCAGCTGGCTGCACTGAGGCTGGGGAAGGCTGTGGCAGTGTGGTGGGTGCCCATTGCAGGAATGGGGCTGCCAGGCCTGCAGCAAGAGGAGCAGGGCACAGGGAGAATTGGCAGAGCAGAGGGGAGGGAACACAGGTCCTCAGGTGTTGTTCTTCACCCTGGACAGGGTCTCTGCTGCCTTTGTGACAGGACAGGATAATCTGGCAGAAGGCACAAAGCAGTGTCACTGGGGAGGGGAATGGCTGAGGAATGCCAAAACAGGAGGGAGGGTGGTGAGAGGCTTTGCTGCATCTGTGGCCAAGTGTGCTGTTGTGGAGAGAGCCCAGGAAGGTATTTCCAGATAGTTTCCCTTTGGCTGCACAGCCCCTACCCCCACACAGTTGGAGGCTTTCCCGTGCCAGATGCAGCGTGCCAGTGAGCCCCAGCGAGCCACCAGCCACCTCTGTGTGGCAGTGGAGCTCTCTGGAGTGGCCGAGTCCTGCTCAGGTGTGGTGGAGCACTGAAGGGAGAGGGCCATGAAGTGCCAGCTTCTGGGCCAAGCCCAGCAGAGGGGCTTTGCTGTGGTCTGTGTGCTCAGTGCCAAGGGAAAACAGGCCAGTTCTTGCTGTGTTCCCTCCCAGCGAGGCTGCAGATCTGAGCAGCTCTGTTTTGTGGTGTGCAGGGACACACAAATTGGCGACTGGTTTCCACCAGGGTTCAAGAAAGCCAAAGCTGTGAAACATCCAAATGTTTCTAGTGGGTGAACTTGGGCTGTCCTGCTCTGTGCACGAGTTGCTGACCCCTGCTCTGGGTTTATCACACTGCACCTCCTCTCCCAGTGCTGCTGTGCCAGCTCTGCAGGGCTGCCTGAGCCACGGCCTGGGTGTGTACAGTGAGCTCAGCTTTGCTCCCCTTGCCCCACGAGCACATCCCATTGTCACTGCTGGCAGGAGAGGAGTGTGCCCGGTCTGAGGCTGAGGACAGAACCTGCCCTCTCTCAGAGAAGAATCCTCCTTGTTCCACAGCCCTGTTCCTTTCCTTCTTAAATAGAAAATTACTCAGAAGCACTTCTGTTACTCTTGATCTAACATTACAGATCAAAATTTCCCCTTTTACTGTAATTCCTGTGTGTGCAGTAAAAAGTGAAGAGGGAATTTTTGCTTCCTTGAATGCTGGGGGAAGTGACAACTTGCAGAATGTTGTAAACACTTGGCATTGTATCTTCATAGGGATGGTAGTGGCTCTGTAGAAATTTCAATTTCTACTTTCTGTGTGGTTGTAGACTGATGTTGTGTTTTGGCAACGAATGACTCAAAAAATGTTTAACCTTATAAAACAAGATTTAATTTTTGAAATAATAATTAGTGCTAACTGGATGACTCAATATCACCTACGTGAGACAAACATAAGGCTCTTTTTGATGATTGTAAATTAATGTAAAATGTTTCAGACTGTTACTCTTGATAAGAGAAATAAACCAGTGAACTTTTAGCTGCATGAAGTTCTTGGGTAATATTTTTAGTTACCTTTGCTGTGCTAAATGATAGTTTTGACAAATTTAATGGTTGTTTAACAAGTTATTGCACATCAGATACACTTTATCCTGGGAACATCAGCTTACCACTGCATTCTGTTTCATGTAGTATATTGCTAGGCTGCATCTATATCCATAAAGATACAATTCTTCACCTATGAGGTATACATAATTCTGGCAAGAAAAATACCAGAATTATCCTGGTTTTAATTATAAAAAATATTCTAAAAATGTCTGCTATATGATGAGCTGGAGTCAATTGGTCTGTTGTAACCAGCTGCATGAAGACAGGATAAACAAAGTAACTCCAAAGTATTTTATTACTTTGTAGATTCGTCTGATTATTTTTCCTAAAAAACAAACCAAAAAAATCCTCACACAAGAACCCCAACCCCAAACCACCTTGTTTAAAACAAAAAATAATTAAAAAAACCTCCAAACCAAGGAAAACAAGGTGAAAATCTGTGTTAAGACACAAGTTCCCAGAATACTTTCAAGATTATACCGCAGTGTCATTAAATTCGCTGGCTTAATTTCTTAGAATTTAAAAATATTCATAGAAATAACATTTCTATTAATTAAGTCATAGAAAACTGTAAATAAGTCAGTCTACAATAAATTTTAATAGTGTTTCTGTTTTTTTTTTTTTAATATTATGTCAAGATTATCTTCTTAGTCTATCAAACTTTTATGAAAGTAATCCAAATATCTTCTCCTTAATTTATTCAATTGCCTGTTTGACCCTTAGCTTCCTTTGATCACAGTGACAAGGACTCGTTTGTATTTCACTGAATGTGTCCACCCAGGCACATTTGGTGTGGTTTTGGAAGACACAACTGTGTGCTTCAGCTGTTTGCTGTGGAGAAGTGACACTGGTTTACGTGGCAAAGACAGCAGAATAAATTATATACAGGAATACAGAGGTCTTGGAAAAGTATGGTTACTACAGGCTGATCACAGGAGAAAACTGTGTTATTCAAATATTCTTCCTGATTCTGAGTATGCCACCAGTGCTGAATTGCAGTGATGGACACGAGTGCTCAGGTACCCTCTGGGACAGGGAATGTCAATATGAGCTATCCTGGTAACTCCCACAACAGTGAGGGCTGAAATTCTGACTGGGACCTTTGGGTGTTTGCATAACAGAAACAATTAATAGTGGAATATGGAGAGGAAGACTTGAAGCTTATTTAAATCCAAGGAATCAGAGGAGGTCTGGTGTGGGTAAGCAGGAAGCAATGGCCTTGTGATAATCCTATGCAACAGAATGCAAGGATAGTGGTCCACAAATATTCCTGAATTCAATAAGCTTAAATGCAGATGCTTTTTCTCTCATGCATGTCGATGGCATCCTGTAAATGCAGGAGATATGGACTGCAAAATCTGTCCCAACCAAAATGTAAACACACTTCCACTCTTCCTTTGGGTGCTGCTCCACTCAAACTGTTCTTGTTCAAGGCTGCTGCTGGAGGGGACAAACAAGTATTTCGTAAAGAACTTGAGCCAAACTTGGGTTTGTTTCTGGGGATCCCTGGAACAAGCCCATCCTACAACACCTCTTGCTGCTGCCCATTTTGTTTGAACGATTCTCTTGCTCACAGGCAGATTTTCACTCTCTCTTGTGGAAGTCTCCTTTCCACCACACATGTTCTGCTGAGATTGTAGAGAACACCCATGAGCAGCAATGCAAATGGAGCACCTGTGGGGAAAACAAGAGCTAAAGAACTCAAGGGACACATTCCCCTCAGTAGGTAAGTCCATCTAGTTTTTCTCCAAGTCAGTGCAAATTATGTACCACATTCTCATGCCGCTCTTTAAACTACCTTATTAAATCATTTTAGGTGTTAAAAACAACAACAAAAAAATCTGTCCTCCTCTGTTTAAATATGTGTTAGTGCAGCTTTTTCTCTGACTAAGCACAGCTTGGAGAGGAAGTTTTTCAAATTCTGTGAAGCAAAGCCTGCTTAGTACACAATGAGAAAAAAAACAGGTCAGAAAACAAGACCTTGAAGTATTTTTTCTTGTTGGAGATTTCTATAAATATGGAATTCTTAAAGGAAACTCCCTCACGCTGTCTAGCTGCTAAACTTGATCTGATGCAACCAAAGCCCTCTCTCTTTTTTTTCCACTGGGAAGTTTATTCACTAAGCAATGTAGACCTACAAATCATATGCCATGAAATTTCCATTTTGTGATGATTCTGGGGATCAGGAAATCAAGGGTTCATAGTTTTAAGGAGAGAAAAAGTTGCATTGGAAGCTGAAATATTCTGAGGTGGTCCCTTGAGATGCAATTTGTTTATTTAGGGGTTCTTTGCTCAGGAGTTGCCTGTTCTGCACACTACAAATGTCCATGAAACACTTCGGTACAGGACAAGTTTATGGCTGGCTAAAGGAAGCCTCATCCTCTGTGCCTCAGTCAAATATGAGAGTGGTAGCTGTCACCTGTTGCAAAATGCCAGCTCACCTGGCTTCTGGAGGTGCTACCTGGGGTAAAACCCAACCACAGGAAGCAGCTAAAGGCAAGAGAGCGGACTGTGATTTTTGTGAGGTTGAAAGGAGACAGTTAGAAAGCATTCCAGAAAACTGAGATTCAGCATCTCTGTGTCCAGTGGACAAGCTTGCATGTGACACAACACTGCTCATGGATTTTGGGTGGCCCCCAGGTTGCTGTTACTGGTGTAGTGCTGGTGTGAGGGGCTGTGTGGAAAAGCTGAGACCAGTTATTAAAAACAGGACTGACAGAAAAGTGCTCTGGGGGCCTGTCTGGCTTACATAGCACAACTATTGTGCCCTGGCTCCTGTAGGTGCTAATTCTCTCAGCAAACTTACAAAAATAAAACCCTGAAAAGGCTCATCCATGCTGAGAACAGCAACTTCATTCAGTGGGAGAAGGAAGGTTAGCTCTAGGAACTGAAGGCTCAACACTGCAGGCATTGCTGTCTTGCCCGGGGCTGTCCAGAAAGCCCTGCAGCAGTGCCTGTGGTGTGAGAGGGATGCAGCAGTGCTGGAATAAACACACCTCAAATGCCTCTCCCAGCTCTGTGCAGGACACAAGTCCAACGTGACCATTTGCTCTCAGAGTGGATAAAAAAGGCCTATCAATCCCAGAGGGATGTGTTTCCTCACGCAGGACTGGAGAAGTAAAACCTGCTGAAGAAGGCAGTGTGGCTTGGGGATGCTCTGGACACGTGCTCCGGCACAACTTCATGGGAGATGTTAGAGCCCCATCCACCCCTCAGACACCTCTCAGGCTCTGTTCTTGCCTGGGATATTGTGAAAGTGCTCAAAAAAGGACATTTTGGGGGGTTTGGGCTGAGATAGGCTGCGGTGGTCTGCCTGGAGCTGCTGCACGGGGCTGTGGAGCAGCTCCCTGCGGTGCTGTGCCCGGGCTCGGGGCTGGCTGTGCCCGGGCTCGGGGCTGGCTNGGATGCAGGGCTGGCTGTGCCCGGGCTCGGGGCTGGCTGTGCCCGGGCTCGGGGCTGTGTGCCCGGGCTCGGGGCTGTGTGCCCGGGATGCAGGGTACCACGGGCAGGGCTCCCCACGAGAGGGCAGCATGTGGCCCCAGCAAAGACAGATCCTGCCGAAATCCCTGCTGGCAAACAGCGGGATGGGGCTTCTGCGACAGCGCCCCCTGACCAGACAGTCGGCTGGAACCGGGGCTTCGATACCTCGGCAGCGCTTGGGCCTCACCCCTGCCTCTGATCTATCGTTTGGAAGGGGAGGGGGTGATCTGTAACCCACCTTGTGTTTTGAGTGACTGTATTTTTACAAGATGCAGTGTGGGGCCTGGAAGGAGCTGTGCTGCTGGGCTAGGTGTTGCTGCCACTTCAGGTTGCAGTGGGAGGAGACCTTCTTCTGAGCTGAGTTCTGACCATTGATCAAGGCTGTTCCCCCATCTCTTCCAAATTATTGGTGAGGAAATGTGGGGGTTGAAAGTTGTTGATTTCCAGGCAGAATAAACCTCAAAGGAAGCTGAAGGAAATGGGCTGTGAACGTGTAACTTCAGTTGCTGTTATTTACTTCTGAGAACAGTGAGTGATTCTGGCACTCTGCCTGGCTCCATCACTGTGGTGACTCAGTTCTTACAGATGTCAATAATGGACTTCGAACATTTGTCTGAAAATGAAATTGTGTGCAGTCAACTACCGATTTCCTGCATTGTTTGGTGGCTCAGCTTGATCACAGCTTGACTCCTATCAGTGGTTGGACAGATGATCCCGCAGTAAATTACACCCAAGGTAGGGCACAAACACCTCTAAGCGCTGTGTGCCTCATCATTCCTGCCCACAGTGCTCGTGCTCCTGCTCTCCTAGGGCAGCTGCCTTCCTTTTGGGGCACAGTGTGAGCTCAAGCTCCTTCAGTTGCCTAGACTTGAAGGTGGAGACATTTAACCAAATCACAACATGGCAAACACAACCTCTGTGTTAGGAGAGCCACCCTGAAGCCCTGCTGACGATTCTGTACATGAGCAAATATTAGCCCTGAGTATCCAGTAACATTTCTGGCTGAATCGTACCCGTCAGGAGCTGCTGCAGCTCTGTATGGGCCATGGCAGGAGGGTACAATGGGAGCTCACTTATACTTGCAGCACTTGAGAGTCCTGGAGCTCTGGCTTCATAAAATAAACATAAGGGCTCCATGGAGGTGAGAGATCCTGTGTTTGACTAACACTGTGGTGACCTCCTCTCTAAAGCTGATGTAAATAATATTTTTGCCTTAAGTGGATACTGTAAATATCTTATGCTCAGATTTTGCTTTATCCCAAAGTTCCAAAATAAAGATATTTCTATGCATTTGATGAATTTAGGATTTGAATGGTTGAAGTCCCAAAATTTATATATCTCTAACTTACAACATTCAATCCCTGAGTTCATAGAATATTGGTCTGTTGTGAAATCAGATCAATTTCAGACTCCATATACAAAACAAGCTACCCCCTTCTCTTCTCCTATGAAGGAAAGGTGCAAAGCTGTCCTAGGTCCAAGCTCCATAAGAAGGTGGAAATATTTGTCAAAGGAAATCCTTCTATGAATACTCCTTTAACTGGTAGTAGCAGAAAAGGTTCACAGTCAGTCTTTTAAAAAGTATAGTAAGAATGTTGTTCCTTGGTGAATCCCACATTGGCACGAGTTGAAACAAGCACCTGTTCTTGGGGCTTTTGCAAAAGAGCTGGGAAATTCCAATTTTGTTCAGCTCACTTGCTTACTGCATCACGGGAGTTTGTTATTTTTGTCACCATCACCTGGTAAACTGTGTAAGCCATAGAGGAACCCTTCAAAAGGCGGTTCTGTCTCAGGGCTGACCTGAATTTGTCCTGTTCCAGAGACAGAGTGATCTTTTTTTTTTTTTTTTTTCCCCAGAGTTTTAAATTATGTTCTTCTTCATGAGGTGAATTCCACAGAGTTTGCTTGAGGAGTTCCCCCTCCCTCTCCCGAAGTACTGCTTTTTAGGAATCATACCATTCCAAAGCATCTGGAATGAAAAATGCCTCTGCAGCAGATTTATACTTGGCCAGAGCGAAGTTCTTCGGTGAGAAAGCCAGAAAAAGCAGAGGGCTTTTAAAGAGTTTGTGTAACTTGTTTCAGGACTGAGAGTTCCCCCCTGTGGCAGGTAGCCCTCAGATACCCGTGCCAGCCCTCAACTTGTTACCCAAAGACAGGAGATGACTCTTTCTGCTGTATAAGCTGCCAGACTTTCCCAATTTTCTCCTGCCTTCATTTGCTCTCACCCCCAGCTCATGTTTCAGCAACGGCTTCAGTCCTGTCATTGTGTGGAGAGGGCAGAGCACCGAGTCTGTGGCCTCACATACTCCATAGCTTCTATCCTTCACCCTGGAGCCAGTGTGCCCTTCACACTGAAGAAGACATGGGGTTATGGATAAGAAAACCTTGGATATAAGCACCCTGGCTAACAGGCTGCAAGTGGAAAATGATCATGATGTGTTCTTCTCCTGGCCCATTGTGGGCTTGTGGTGCCAGTTGCTTCTGAGAATAATTTTTTGGTTTGAGAAGAAAGTAAAAGGGAGAAAATGACAACCTAGTGTTCTACCTTTGCAACAATCAGGAGATAAAGATTTAAAACTTCTCGATACCAAGTTAGGACTGGATGAGGGAATTACTTCCATGACTGCAGCCAGGCACAGATGTCACTGTGGGCACCGTGTATCCCCACTGTATCTCCACTAATGATCAAGGTGTTGACTCATGGAAAAATTTGGCCAGCTGCTTTATGATTAATTAGCCACAGAGATGTAAAAGCAAACACAGATGTCCCAAGTATACAAGGGAAATGTCTACCTATCACACACGATTTTGTGTGCATACTAATATTTTATGTACTAAAAAGTGACTTTTCACAACACAAGCACAAATTTTGTAATTCCTATTCACAAAAGCATTTAAGCAGGTGCTTAAGTGAGTTGGTGAATAGAAATAGGTTGTTGTATTGGAGTATTTAGACCAAGACTGGACTCCTTTGTACCCAGAAATCCCTGGCTGCTGTCATGGCTGGGCTTTTTCCTGAGGGCTGTGTGCAGCCTTTGTCCCTTGGGCAGAAGGGGAGAAAATTACTAATGGGACAAGGAAAATATGGGTGAAAACAATGGCATGTCTCTGTTGGAGAAAACTGGGTGCTGCTCCTGCTCCTGCAGTGGCTGTTTCTCCACCTCTCTTGTTAGGTGGCACTGGTCTGGTGGCTAATGGCAGTGACAGCATCCTGCAGCTCCCTTGGTGTGGGGAGCCCCTAATCCCTCTGTTAGGGACAGCTGGGAACTATTTGAAGAAGCAAACAGAAGCAAGCCTTGCAAAATTCTACCCGTGGAGTGGCTGCTGTTCAGATGGTTGGGTACCACTCCTGGTTTTTACAGCTCGTGTTCAAGCTCTGCTTTGTCCAGATGCTCTGAGCTGGGTCTGGGGAGAGACACTGAGTGCAGCAATTCTGCTACAGTGTTCCTCGGCTCTAGGATGAGCCAGGAAATCCCAGCCCCATTGCTTGATCCTTCCTGTGATCTTTTTCATTGCAGAACCCAATGCGGAGCCTGTGTCCCTGCCCTCTCCTACCCCTCAGAGCCAGCATCTCATCCCACCAGCTCCTGCTTTTCCAGAGCAATGGGCTCCCGGTTATTCCTTAGCAGCTGCTGCTGGACTGACAGAGCACCTGATGGGAAGAAGAGCAGCGCCCTCTTTCTCCTGGCTTTCAGAGCTCAGGAATCCCGAGCAGCAGAGGCATTCCTGCGTGTCCTGCCCTGCTCCTCCTCGGTCTCCAGGTGTCAGGCGTCTGGAAAGTGAGAAAGGAGCGAGAAAACTGTGTTTGTGTAGTGTGAAGTGACTCGCCCTGGTTTAGAGATCCCACCTATATATTTAATGACCTGAATGTAAAATTTGTGGCTTGGAATGCCCCAGCAGCAGAGGAAGGCTTCAGCACACAAGCTGCCTTTGGCAGGATAGGAGAAGTGAAATCCCCTGAGGTTTGGGAAATCTGAGTGATGAAGTTATGGATGGCACTTCCAATATACATGTAGAGTACTTCAAAATAAATATTTGCAGTTCAGCTCTAACATACATACGGGAGGGTGAGAACTAGCATATACTAATGTTTCTTCAAATTAATAATTTTGAAAATTTTACACTGAAATAACTTTGCTGTTGCACATAATAAACAGAGGTTGGTGTGGATACATGCTGGGGAGAAGCATCACCTGCCCTCTACACACATCATTTCCTCCTGTTTTGAAGAAAACCAGCTCTCCTCATGTTTCAGCCTTTTTAAAAAAGGTGAAATACAGGTAAGGGTGCTCTTGAAAGACTTGCCATTTGAATCTCTTGTTTTGATATGTGCAGCTTTTGTGCTCCTGAAACTCTCCTCCACCTGTTGCCTCTGTGTATAAAGAGAACCAGACAGATAAATTCAGTCTCCTGGGAGGAGCTGTGCAATGTCTGATTTGTCCATGCCTCTGCTTTGTGCTTGGTGCCACCGGCCCAGGCACTGCACAGAACACACCCAGGGGAAGGAGGCAGGAGCTGCACCCAGGATAAACACAGAGAGATGCCCTGGGAATAGTTGTCTCCATGAAATGCCTGTGATGGGGCCCATATCCCAGACCAGGAGATCCTTTCCCTTGGTCAGCAGTGGAAACAAAGAAGGTGAGTGTGGAGTTACTGGGCAAACTGGGCCACATTTCTCAGGAATCTCAACCTGACTCTGTTTTTGTTTGTTAGAGGATGTCTCCAGTTCTACCCATAGGCTTTGTCTTACTGCAAATGATGATTTGGTGGCTCAGTAAACCCTTCTGGATTTTTGTATCCAACGTTTTTAGAAAATGACTGGCTTGTAGTCTCCCTATTATTCCATTTTTTTTTTTTTTTTGTGATTATGCTAGAACTGACCTTTACTAATGCACTGATGGACAGAAAGCTTCTTTTAATACATCAATTATTGTGATTTCCTTTTCTTAAGATGTTCATAGTCTTTTCTGTGGAAATGGCTTCTCTAAAATTTCTCTTCATGCTGAGCAAATGATTCCTTTTGCACCTACTGGCTGTTTCTCTTTCTGTTAAATTATACCACTCTGTCCTTTCTTCAGAGTTTTCTGGGGCATCTCTGCATTTCTTCAGGATATGGCAACCACTAACAAATCACTTCTTTTTAGGGAAAGATGAGAAATCAAAGAAAAAGAAGGAAAAAAAATAAAAAAAGGACCGACCCACTTCCTGCGTTGCTGCTTTCCTCTTCACCGGGAGAGGAGATGGAATGGGGGTGTGAACGAAAGTCCACAGCTCCTCTTCCCTCACGCTGATTAAGCTGCAGGCGTGACTGGAGACTGAGCCAGAACAAACCGGCTGTAAATGGGGGTATAACCATCACAGGTGAAGCAAATTGCATTTGGAAGGCTGTGCCGCTGTCTCTTTGTCTGCCCTGTAGGGTGGCTGATAAGATTATCAAAGTTGCGCATCCTCTCCCCTCCTTCCAAGGCACTCGTGCTGCCTTCCCTGTCCCCAGCTGAGATGGCAAAGGGCACCTTGGGAAGGCCAGAGAAAGCACCCTTTCCCTCTGTTCGCTCTTTGCAGTGGGCTTGGACACCGAGGACTTCTCTGGGCCAGCAGAAATTCTCTGGTGAAGATGCCCCGGGCATGGGACTGAGCCCGTTCAAAGGTGAGGCAGCTCTGCTGGTTCCTGCCAGAGCCACCAGCCTCAGGTGTCCTGCAGCCTGTCCATGGTGGCACCTCGGCTCCCTGGCACTGCCAGCCTGTCCTGGAGGGCAGGGCCAGACCCTGGCTGGAAGGATTTTCTCCATCACAGCCCTGTGAGGCCTCTTTTTGACATTGGACTTGATGTTACATGGAGGATCATTCTGTGCTGCTCTGGAAGTGGGAAAGAGCAGGAAAAGTGGTTTTGTCCCTCAGAGCTTTTCTTGAGTGAGGGACAGTGGTCATGCACAGGCCTGTCTCCGATGAGCAAGTGGGAATTTTTTTGAAACTTTCCCCTATTTAGATACATTGTATGGGGAGGGGGAGAAATACCAACAGCTAATCTGTGGCCAACAAAGGATTTAACCATGTAACCAACTTAACCCCTGGGTCTGAGCTGTCTGAACTGAGCCTTTCTTCCAGTGTGGGTCCTGTGTAGTTTAAGCAGATGATTTACTGCTTCTTTCTTTTTCCTCCTTCTCAGGATTAAAAATCAAGAGAGGAGTTGGGCCTTTATCTCATTAATTACTCTTGAGCATTGAGCAGATTTTCTTGGGAGCTGTTGGCACAAAGTGCATTTATAACATACAGCAGAAATGAAATTACAGGGCTCAGACAAAATGCTTGTGTGCTGAATGGAAGCACAGGCTGCAGCCTTGGAGCTGCAGCGTGGGAGGGCTTTCCATGCTCCCCCTGTGCTTGCAGCCTTACTCTTCTTGAAATAAGCCAGACCTGGCTGGACATTTGTTAATATATTGGGCAGAATGCTGCTACTCTGGGGAGCTTTTATACTAAAAAATGCCTCCTGGTTTCAGTGGCAGCCCTTTTGCTTCCTCCTTGCCTTTGGGAGAGCGTGGATACAGTCGTGAATCTTTATTTAATCAGCTGGAAAAGTGCCAAAGAGCTCCCAAGGTGAAAAATAAGGCACTTTTATCCTCCTGGCCATGTGTGTCCAGAGTGGAAAAATGGTCCTGTCATGTAATGAGCTGAATCAGCATAGGGAATAAAAATTATATCCCCCTTCAGACTGTCAGCTCTATTATCCTTCTGCAGGCTGACACATTGACTGAGCTGGGCTGGCTCATGTGCCTTCATGTGAGGCTGTGAGATAACAGGTTTGGGTTTTATGGCATTCTGCCCCAGCATCTGATTTTTTTCCCTCCTCTCTCCCAGGTCACATGAGGAGGGGCTGAACATACATGGTCTGTCCGTGGCTGCAGAGCTCAGATGTGTAAGTTTACCCACAGAGTGTTGCTTTTCTGGTATCATTCCTGCCCCGTACCAGCCATACTCCCCAGGCCAGGAGCACAGGCTGCAGGGTGCCAGGGGTGTCTTGGTGAGCAGAAAGTGGGAGTCCAAGCTCTGTTGGTGGGTGACAGCAAAGGAGAATCAGTGTCCCAGCTCCTCAGGAAGGTAAGAAGTGTCCTGGAAGTCTGGCTTGGCATAAATCCTGGGCTAAGCTCTGCTTTTCTTGTGCTTTGCCTAGCACATCAATGGTCTCTCTGAGTTTAACAAGAACCAAACCCATGTGGAGTGTTTCCAGATCTGAACTGTCTCTCTGAGGCAGAGATGCATTTTTGTGCACCTATTCCATGCAACAAGTTACTTGGAAAGCAGATAGCTCAGGGAAGCACCTGCTGCCCTCACTCACTGCTGCAGTGAAAGAAACCCAAGTGTGCTGTGAGTCCTGCTAAGAAAATTCCCTTCTCTAGCTATTATATTAATCAGTCTTTACAGCATGAAAGTCTATTAAGTTTGTTAATGTGTATTAATTCATGTTGTACACTCTAATGGAAAGAGGTAGAGGAATTTTACTGGAGACTTTGTTCATGCTTAAGTAAGACAAGTTAAAGGACAGCCCAGCCCCAGGAGAAAGGACTTTGCTTCTAGGGAGCTTAGAGCTGCCTGTAAAGAAAAAAGGATGTTTCTGGAGAGCCAAGGTAATGGCAGCATCCTCATCCTCTAACACATCTCCCAGCATTGTCTGGGATCAGAGGTAAGTAACTAGATCCAGCAACATCTGGATCATTAGACAAGCAGCAAGAAAGCTGCAAAGCTATAGCTGCTTTGTCAAGTTTTGCTCTGATTAACAGTCAGTAGTGTTGGTGTTAGTGATTAGTCAAATTGTGCCATACCTGGACATTTGATGGGTGCAGGAAACCCTGTGTAAACCCACATTTAAGGTGCCCCAGTTTGGCTGGGACAACTTTTGTGACAGCTTTCCTGGGCACTTGAGTGCATTATCCAAATCGGTGCTCTGGTGAGACCGGGGGCATCCCGAACCTGCCTCGAGCATAAGGCACCGCACTTCCCCACGGCACGGTCCGGGTGGGACCGCGTGGCAGCAGCCCCCAGGAGCACACGGGTGCCGGGCAGTGTCACCTGCGGTGACCCTTCTGTTCCCCACGCTGGACAATCCAGCCGGGGCTGGCCGGCAGCGCGCTGGCTCCCGGGTCTGCTCTCAAAGCCCCGCAGCCGTGCTCCGGGGCTCCCCTCTGTCCGTGCGGGCTTTGGGAGCCACGGAATGCCTGTGGCTACCCGTGCTGTCGGGAGAGGAAGCGGGGAGGAAGGGCAGCGATGCGTTATCCCCTCGGAGCAGCCGCTGTGGGTGCCCATCCCCTCCGGCCGAGGCACCTGCCGGCCTCCTCACGTCAGCAGGCTCCGGCTATAAAGCGCAGGCGGCAGAGCATCCCTCCGTCGCAGCTCCCCGAGACGCGCATCTTCGAGGAGCGAGCCACTCCCGGGCGGAGAGATGTTTTATTCGGGGATCCTGACAGAGCCGAGCAGGAAAGAAGTGGAGATAAGGGAAGCGGCGTCTCTCCGCCAGCAGAGGAGGATGAAGCAGGCGGTTCAGTTTATTCACAAGGATTCCGCAGATCTCCTCCCTCTGGATGGGCTGAAGAAGCTGGGGACTTCCAAAGATACCGTAAGGCTCTATTGTGTTTACTGGAAGGAGATTTAAGCTGGTAGAGCAGTGTCTATTTCTTTCTTCACGCTGTTTTTCTCTTAGGAGAAGTTGGTTGTGTGTGGAAACCAACTTGTAAAAAATAGGACTTTTGTACATAAAAGGGAGTAGAAATATGATGCTAGTTATAACCACAGTTGTTTTCTTCTAGTAGGTGATTTTTAGATGCCTGGCACCCAGAATTAATAGCATTTAAATATTTAAATATTTTTTTTTTTACTTTTGCATGAAAATGGCATAGTATTTGCAGAAGAAAATTCCTCTCCTGGTCAGAGAAAGTCAAAATGGCTTCATACAATGCATATATACACCCACGTTTGCCTGTGGTGTGTGTATACACACAACACATAATCATAAATATTCACTAAAGTATAGTCACTGGTATTTCAAGATATAAAACTGTCAAGATCGCACTTCGATAAAAGCTGATGCATATATGGTTTGTTTTTTTTTAATCTGAAAAGACATAATTAGGTTTAAAATATTTACATATACAGTGATCGATGTGGTCCTGTACTTGGTATTTATTATTCATCATGTCTGGGGGCAGGAGAGCATTTCTAAATACTGTGCAAATATTCGAGCTTTTTCTACTGCAAAAGGATACTTCAGTGTAATGTCAAAAGTTCTGACATAAGGGGTAAAATTTAGGAAACATACCTACTAGGGAAAGCTCATCTAGTGTTTCTTGCCCAAGTATTGCAAAATTTTTGCACCTTGCAAGACAATAGCTGCTTTTTTTCAATGCTTGATAATGGGTTTTATGGAAAAACAAAGTCAATCTTTTTATTTTTTAGTGGCATAATTTTGTTCTGTCAGAGCCTTCCTGCTCACTTGGGTTGGGCTTGGCTCTGCCTGCCTGAGACAAGTGGAATTGAGTGCCTGAGAGAGTTGGCTGTTCTCTGCAGTGCACGTGGAGGTGTTTTTTTGTGATATATCCCCAGTGTTTTGCAATTGTAGGAAGTGAAGCTCCTGCCCAGGGAAGGACTCAGAAGGAGCTTTCCTGGTGACCACTAAATTGCAGCTCTCCAGCGGGGAGCTAAAGTGCCTTTCAGGGAGTGATGGTGTTATTATTACTGCCACCAGCTGAGTCAAAATGACAATTTGTGGCTGTGACCCCCAGCGTGCGGGGCCGAGTCCCTGATGAGGGTTCTGCTCTGCCCAGATAAGAAGCAACAGGCAGCAGGAGCCAGGGGCACTGGGCACCGAAGCCCTTTGCCCTGCACAGCGAGGTCCAGGTTTGCACCAGCAGCAGGGACGGAGCAGAGGGCTCCTCCTCACCCCCTTGGACACAGAAATGTCACTCGAGGTGTCCTCCCCGCTCCTGTGCCGTGGCTGCAGCATCACCCCTGCTGCACCCACAGCCCCTGCAAGGAGGATCTGCATGGGGACCTCTCTCCAGGGATATGTCAAAGCCCTGGGGAGGTCCACGGCTCCCAGTCCCCTCCAAGAACAAAAAGAAGGTGCAGAATGGCAGAGGTGAGATGCCTGTCTGGCTGCTCTGGCTGGGGTGGGTCTCTGGCTGGGTATGGAGTACGAACCCAGCTGGTGTGGGCCACCCCATGGCAAAACCCCCTTATCCCCACACCACAGTGGGAGGTGATGGCACAGTGGGCACATGTGGCCAGGGCTCCCTTTGCCACAGCCTCCTGCCCCATGGGGTGTATGGGGACCCCCCAAAGTGAGAGCACTGGCAGGTGCTCAGGCCCATCCCACAGTCCCAGAGGAGATTCCATGAGTTTCAGGGGTGTGTCCCTGGCTTGTGTTGCAGGGAAGAGATGCTGCTACACTCACCCCTCATACAGCTGGGGTGGGAGAGGGAATTGCTGTGAGAGGACACACTGTGTGTCCCCACTGCTGTGGCTGCTGGGATGTCACAAGAGATGTCCCCAGGAGGAGCTGTAGATTGTGGATCGCTGAGACTGGAGACCCTCCAAATTCTGGGACTCTGCTTTGTTGTGGCCCCAAACTGAGAAGCCCAGAGGGGCAGAGCTGCATGGCCAGGAGAGCCAGGGCATCAGAGGTCTTGGCCCAAGGCATTTGCATGGCTTCCTTGGGAATAATTGTGTACCTCCTCACAAAGCAGCACGTTTTTGTGCCTAAAGCCGCATGGCAGCTGCGGTGACGTGGGCGGAGGGGCTTCTGACGTGCCCGGCGTTATTAATGCAGGGTTTCCCGCGGGGGTTTTCCAGCAGCCTCGGCAGGAGCAGAGAGGAGGGAACAGCTCCTCAGAGATGGCGACAGGTGGTGAGAACAGATCCTGTCTGTCACTGCAGCAGCTGGCAGCAAGCATTCCAGTTTCAGGGAGAAATCCCCTTTCTTTTGGCCACAGTGCAGGGGGTGCTGTGCACAGCGAAGCAGCAGCAGGTCAGCAGGGTGGGTGTGCTGGCATCCCCCCGTCTGTGTGCCATTACTCAGCTCTGCCAGCGATGCTGTGCGTGGGCAGAACTGATAAATACTTGTTGTAATCATCCATTTCAAAGCTCTCATCATTTCCAGTGAATTGCTCTGGCCCAGACCGAACTCTGGCTCCTCACTCCCTTTATGTATTCCACTCTGTCCACTGTGAGACCGAGCTATAGCAAAGCATACACTGAATTTGGCAAATGTAGGACTGGATGCAGAGAACAGAAATGGCTTTGTTTTGATGACTCTGCCCTCTAATAGCCTCTTTCCTAAAGCCCAGAAAAATGGCATGAGATGGTCTTTAGCTGGGATGTGGGCTCCCTGACAGGGCAACCATGACCCCCTTCCCAACTTGAACAGGGTGTGCTGGCCCTTGCAGCTCCTCCTGGGGCTCTGACACTTATCCTTGCCTGGAGAGCCACCAGTCCAGTTTGGAGCAGCTTTGCTGGAATCAGTCCCTCATTGCTTAATAAGCTGGGAAACAGAGTTATAAATAGTAACAAACAGCAGCAGCAACCACAAAAGCGTTGTCCCCTTTCTGTCATGCCCTCAGACCTCCCCTGGGCACCCTCAGCACAACCCTTGGTCCCCTGTGGCCCCAGCTTCCCATAACTGGTGCAACACCACAGGAATTGCACCGGCTACGGGAAGCTGGGGCTGTGTTCAGCTGTCCCCACTTTCCTGCTGTGCCCACCCCAGAGTTTGGGGTGTCCTGTCTGAAATGCAAAAAGCTCTGATGTTGCGTGCATTGCCTTGTCCAGAGACCTGGCTGCTGCCTGGGTGTGCAGGGGTGGGGTGGGACTCTTGTCCCACCTCATTGGCCTAAGAGAGGGGCTGACAGCACAGGATGCTGGTAGAAGATGTGAATTTGGATGAAGGATGGGAAGAAGAGAGACAAATTGAGTATTCCTTGGGATGAGATCTGTTGATGCATTAAAACTCCCTTTATTTTTTTCTCTACTCTCTAGGTACAGAAGAGAGGGCAAACCTGAGGTGGGTTTATGGAGGAGGGGAGCTGGTGTCTTCCCTGACTTTCATCTCCATCTGAGTGAAATTGTCTGGTTATCTGTCTCCAGATCTAGAAGCCAAAATAGAGGAAAACCTGCCAGAGAAATGAATACTGCAAGCTGCAGCAATGCACTTGCTTATAAATCAGAGAGGAACAAAGCTGGGCAGAATTATTTGTGCTTTTGACAGAGAGTGGTAAATAACTTCAGCAACAGATGGTGTCTCCACTCGCTTCTTTAGGTTTCTACTGTGACATTTTTAGGAGATCATGAGTTTTTGCAAGGTCTCAGGGTTGGAAATTCTGATTTGTATTTATATAGTGCTGAATGATACCAGGAAAACTTATTTTTCAATAACACAATGAAATGTAACATTTTATATTTTAATTAAACTTTCAACAGTTTTGGGCAATGCAAAGGAATATTGTACCAGATAATCTGGGTTCTTTCAAACACTTCCAGGTCCACAGTGGAGGGAGAACAGAGCTGCCTTTCCCACTGCTCTCAGGAAGAGATTTTCCTTCTCTCCCTCCCTCTCTCCCTTCCTCCTAGACATGGTCTGCTTGCAGTTTGCCTGCAAAATGTGTATTTGCAAACGTCCCCTGGCACATTATCCCTTTCCCAAGTACGTATCCATCACTTGAGTCATCTCTGTGACTAACATCCCTCACTCTGTTGCACATAGGAGTAAAGGGAAATCCAAGTTAAAGCGAACTAATTAATAGCCTGAGACAGGATGGTGCTGCAGGGAACATTTTCAGCCTCCTCCTGCCCAATTATTTCTGTATTGGAGCACAGCACAAGGAATATTTGTCCTCCCAGAGGCAGGATTTGCTGTGGTTTTCAGAAGGGCAAGGTGTCAACAAAAGACAATCCCATTTGTGCTGGTAACTTGTATTCACTGAGTGATGGGGTTTTTTTCCTTTAGGTGATGGATCCCACATAGAATTCATAAAACCAGGGCCTGAGAAAATCCAAGTACATTACTGATTAACTATCCATGGGAGAAGGTGTAGTTAAAGCAGTTTTGGTTGAACTCGAGGATAGAGGACAGTTAAAATAGCCATGAGGAGTGTGTTCCAGACTGAGGCCAGGCAGATTGGAAGAGCACCTAGACTGTCCTGCTTGATGAAATTCAGAAATTTCTCTTGGTCCTGCCTCAGAGGGACTGGGCATGGGGAGGTGACCACTGTGTGATGGGCTGTCTTCTGGCCAGCTGGGTGAACTTCCCCCATCTACCTCTACACTCCCCTATCCCCTCTTTTGTTGTTTTTAAAAGATGTGAAGAATCCCAGCTGTGTTCCTGAGCTGCAGTCAAACATAAAGGGCAAAAAGGACGTCCCATCCACTGTCAGAAAACCCTGGCTTGCATTTTTGCTTTGGTGAGGAGCGCTGGAGGTGATCAGAGTGCTGATTGTGCAACTACACCTTCTGCCTCGTACAAGGGAGCCCTCCCTTCCAAACTGATCTGCTTGTACCCTGCACAAGGGGTCCAGTACCAGTGCAACCAGTCTGCCTGCCTTTAACCCAGTTAAGTAGTGCTGGTTTCAGCTGTTTGGCCTCACTGGGAAGGCAGTGCAGTGCCAGATCTGGTTCCTCCCCACAGGAGTGAGGCTGTGTCACTGTCTGTGCACAGGACATGCTCTGTAGTGTGCTGGTCAGGCACAGCACCTGCCACCCAAAATGGCCATGGGGTTTTATTTCAAGTAGCAGAAATAAGAACAGTGGAAAGTGGGGACACAAGGAACTGACGTGTCCCAGTGACCACTGGTGCTGGCTGCAGCTGCCCCATCCTGTCAGCCAGGTCCAGCTCCACTGCCCATGTCGTGCCCACAGCAGGATCTGAAGTGCCAACGTGGCTGCAGTTATTTTAGGATGATGCCAGGTTACATTAGACTTGTGTAAGTGGTGTTACATGACAGGCTGTGCACAAGGGTGGGCACTGGCCAACTTGGGGAGCCGTGGCCCAAGGTTTTCAAAGTTATCCTGACTCTGATATTCCCTTGGGATGAGGAAGTTTGCTGGTCTCTGCAGACATACAGGCATATTTAACATGAATGCAAAAATTCAGGAATAAGCCAGTAAGAATGTCTCAACATGGACAAATTAAAATCAGGAGAGGCAGTAATGGGGAGGGCAGATTAGCCAGGCAGAGAAATGAGCAGATAATCAGGCAGAGTCATTTCACCTCCAGCAGAGTGTGTGCATCCATCTGTGATGAACATTAAATGTAAAAAGGCTTTTGGGAAAGAGGTTGGCAGAGATCTCGAGAGGCAACATGCTTCTCCCAGAGCAGAAGGAAATGACAGAGAAAGAGAGAAGTGTTGGGAATTCCTGGGAGAATACCTACCTACCTCAGACCAGCTTATCTCTTCCCCTCCTCTCCCCTTCCTCTTGTGGCATGGCACTCAGGATTGGTCCCATTTATCCACCCTTAGCAGCTAAATAAAAATATGGGGGAAGAGACACCCAGGGCAATTTTAGACCTTCTTCATACTTAGGTGGTGAATGACACTGGAAAGGTAATTTTTTGCTTCTGAATTTCTCACACCACTACAGAATTCCCAATATCAAGAGATGAAGGCAATTACAGATGAAACAGCAGCTTGAAAAGGCCGGGCTTGTTTGGATTCCTATTGGTAATCAAATCTTGAACTTGAGTTTGGTAAAAAAAAGGCATTCCTCCAAAGTCTGGTTAATATTTTGAAAGTATCATTGCCTTTGCAATACCAAGTAGCTCTCTTTGCTGAAAGCCAGGTAAGCTAGAGCTAGCTAGGAAGAGTACCTGTAGTCGGGGAATTAGGGAGAGTGAGTTTAGGACATCCCTCCCACAAGAGCAGCACTGGCCCACGGACACCGCAGGCACTCTGATGACACAGGCCCCTGGGGGGCTTTCCTCTGGCTTCACCTTGCTCTTCTGTGTGTGTTCTTTCTCAAAGCAACCACATAACATCCTGCAGAAGCGCCTGATGGAGACAAACTTATCCAAGCTACGAGGCAGCCGAGGCAGCTGGTCCCCGAAGGGCGATCTCTCCTCACAGACCAACAAGCTGAACCAAACCAAACTGGGCAGCTCAGGGAAAACGGAGGATGAAGAGCTCATAGTGGTGAGCTGCCAGGTAATAGTCCCTCCACGGCCTTTTGTGATTTTTTTTTTCCCCTGGAGATTTTATTTCTAACAGTCTCAGGCTGTGCTCTCATTCTCCATGTTTCCCAGTTAGGGTTGTGCTCCTGCAGGGGTGTCATGGCTGTGGGGATGCACTCCCTCTGCAGCTCCAGGCTGCTGTGGCAGGGATGTCCACCTGGGAATCACAGTGAAAACTGGTCTGATGGATCTCTTCCCTCGCACATCAGGGCAGAGGAGGCAGCTAGGCTGGGGCAGCCTGCTGAAATGCTGACCTGTAATTATCCACGGCAAATCCCCTGCTCGCAGCCTGCTTGTTTTCCTCAAGTGCCATCCCTATTTTCTTTGCCTGAGGGTTATTTCTCATTTCTCTTCCTTATCCCCATGCTCTTTTGTATTTGCCACTCTCCACAATATTCCCCCCTGCCTGGGGCTGTCCCATCTGCTCTCTGCAGTGGCAAATGAGCCAGGAAGGGCTCAGGACCCTACATGCACCTGAGTGTGCAGGGGAGCAGGGATGAACTGGCATGAGGAAAGTTCAAGGGGACCAGAGATCCTAGACACTCTGTGCTCATCCTGCACCCCATACATCATTTCCCATCTCTTCTTGCTCTTGCAGTGTGCGGGGAAGGAGCTGAAGGCTGTGGTGGACACCGGCTCACAGCACAACCTCATGTCATCTGCCTGCCTGGACAGGCTGGGGTAAATATCCAGCTGCTTTCTGCTTTGTAGGAGCATGGCACCTGGCAGCACAGGCAGTGTCCTGGGGCTGGGGCTTTGCTCGTGTCAGTGATGGTCATTCTAGAAGGGAGTGCTTTGGGCTGTGACTGGGTAAGCCCCTGAACCTCCTGTTACAACCAAATCCTACCCCAATCTTAAACTGCAGGGAGATGGAATAGGAAACCACTGGTATCACCCTGTTCACCTCTGAGGGAACCCCTTCAGGTGGTTGGATGCATTTGTATTTGTTCACTGCCTGCTTGTCACTCAGTGCCTCATGAAACAGCTGAACCTTCCCCAGCCTTCTGTGTCCCCAGGGCAGGTGTGGGGCTGCAGCCCAGCCCAGCTCTGCAGGCTCCTGTGGCAGGGCAGGGACCAGGCTGCTGGACATGCCCCCACCAGTGGCTGCAGCACTGCTGGCCCAGCACCCAGTGTAAAGGAGCTGTGTGCATGCATGTTCTCAGAACTGTGTGTCCGGTGCTTTACAAATTTCTCCTGGTTAAAGGAAAAATAAATGTATTTATGGATTGTTAGAGAGGTGACTGACAGCCATTTGCAGCAAAACTCACTTGTCTGTGTGGAACAGGACCAGGCATCAGCTCACAGGATACCAAGGGGTTTTGGCACTTTATTCCCATAGAGTCATTTGCAGCTAACATACAGTAATTATGCAAAAAAAAAAAAAAAAAATTACACCTTCTCCTTGAGCACTGCTGCATGGCCCTGAATGAATGGTGCCTGTTCCTGTCCTAATATTAATCACTTCTTTGCTCAACAGTGTTTAGTGACTGGAAGGTGGCGGTGCTTACTTCAGCCATGTCCCAATCTGTGGAGCAGCTCAGCCAAGCTTAGGATGGCCACAGGATGGCATTTGGAGGGATTTCATGCCCTGGGACGGTTCCTCTGCTCCCTGTGTTACTTATGTGTGTCCAGTGCAGTTCTTGCAGCACTGCTCTGCTGCAGCAGCCCTGTCCTTCAAAGAGCACTGAAGAAAGAGGTTAGAGCCTGTTTCTGCTGCCCAGGTTCTCAGGGGACTCAAAGCAGCACATAATGTGTCTGATGCTCAGGCTCAATTCCTCCCTTCTTTTTCAAAAATCTTTTTGTGTCTTGTCATGATGCCAGTCACTCTCTCCCCCTCGCTCTGAGGAAAGCAGCAGAGTAGGCTCACAGGTTGCCAGCATGAAAAATCCCCTGTGGAGCTGTAGGAGGTGCAGGAGGTGGCCAAGGAACCCATAAACTTCTCATTGATATGTTCCCACTGATTTTTAAGGCCAGACTCCAAGAAAGCAGCAGAGGGGATCCAGCTCCTTCTCTCTGCTACCCCTCCCGGTCCTTGTACCTGTGCTAAATGGTGTGGGCAATGCCCACCTCAGTCCCAGGGCCTCTGAGGGGGCTGGTCCCCCCAGGACAGATGGACACACAGACAGACACACGCACTGCTGCAATGCGGCTCAGCAGAAAGGTACCTCAAATAGCTGAAAATTGATACAGTTTTTGTCCAAGGGAGAGACCAGCACCTCAAACAGCCTTTCCATTAGACTCTTGTTCACTTTAAAGGAGAAACTGAAGCTAAATAATTAATTAGTATTGTCAGACTGGTTCAAAGGGTGTACTTAGAAGCTGTACCTCTGACAGAGGTATCTCTGACATCCTTGTTTTCTTTTCTTTGGGCTGATGTGATTGATCTGTCCCCATTTCCTCTGAACAAACCCAGCAGCAGTGCCTAACAAACTAACAAACACTGATTGGGCTGCCCTGCATGTGAGCCATGTCCAGCATGGAGAAAAGGGGACTCAGGGGGTACCTTATTACTCTCTACAACTACCTGAAAGGAGGCTTGAGTGAGGTAATGAGTGACAGGACCAGAGGAAATGGTCTCAAGTTCTGCCATGTGGGGTTTAGTTTGGATATCAGGAAAAATTTCTTCACTGAAAGGATGGTCAGGCCTTAGAACAAGCTGCTTAGCGAAGTGGTGGCATCACCATGCCTAGAAGTGTTCAAAATATGTGTGGGTGTGGCATTTGGGGACAGAGTTTAGCGTTGACCTTGGCAGTGCTGGGTTAACAGTTGGACTGGATGATCTCAGACATCTGTTCCAACCTCAACATCTCCATGATTCCATGGGGACACAGTGTCTGTGCCACTCATGGAAGCTGGAGTGAACTACCCCTTCCTTACACCCACGCTGCTTTAGAAGCAATTTTGTATTCCCCAAGTCTCGAGGAAATGTAGAAAAAAGATTCCTCAGGTAAAACCCAAAATCCAGTACAGAGCTGCCCTTGGGGCAGCCCCAGGGCTGCACTGTGGGTCCTGCTGTGGTCTGATGTGGGTGTGGGCTGCTGGCTGCCTGCACAGCATCCACAGAGAACCTGCCAGGGAAGCAGCTTTCCAATAACAGCGTGGTAAATGAGCACAGCTGAGAGCACCTCAGGTGTAAGCACCCTCCAAACACAGGTTGCTCCTTGCTGGAGCAGCCAAGCCATGGCCGTCTGATGCTAGGGGTGTTTTCAATGCACAGGTTAAAGGAGCATCTCAGAGCACTCCCTGTTGAAGATGGGATGGTTTCGTTGCCCAACAAGGTGAGAGCCATCGGCCAGATCGAGTGTCTGTCCCTCACGGTGGGAGCGGTCCCCGTGGAGTGCGCTGCCCTCGTCGTGGGTGAGTGTGTGACCCTCTGCTCCTCCACTGCGGGCTGGGCTCTACTTCCTCTCACCCCAGCAGGACAAAAAAAGGCTTTAGGAAGATGTTAAAAGTAAAATAGAGTAAGTTCTTGTTTGGCCCCTCAGAGGGAGGGGAGAGGAGGTGTTCAGCAGGCTTGGCTTTGCCGTGCTGATGGAGCAACCCCTGCATGTCCCTGCAGGCACACCCACCTGCCTTCCTGCCATCCTGTACCCTCCTGCTCTCCTCTGGAGTCAGTCCCTTTATAAACAGGGTTTTGTTTAGCAGAACAGCCACGAAGGAAGGAAGGATGGAGTCACTGGCAGAAAGCACAGGAGTGCATTTTGAATGTACAAATCTGAATTGTCCTGTTTTTTTCAGAAGACAACGAGCAACCCTTCTCCCTTGGACTGCAGACACTGAAGTCTCTGAAGGTAGGGGCTTTTCCAGCAGGATGCTTACCTGTGCTGGTGGGGGAGCTGGGACCACTCTGAATTGCAGTTTTCCCCCTTACCTAGAGGCATTTATTCTCCACAGTGCGTCATAAACATGGAGAAGCACCACCTTGTTCTGGGGCAGACGGACAGGGAAGAAATCCCGTTTGTGGGCATTGACAGTGCTGAGGCAGGAGAGCAGTAAGTAGCTGGGGAGGTGAGCTGTGTGTGTATCCCTCAGCCTGGTGGCAGGGCCAGACAGGAGCTGCCAGACCCTTTGCTGGAGGCGACTGAGGGGTCAGTGACCCCGGCAGAAGTCGTTTTCATCAGCTCATCAAATTTTGAAACAGAGTCTCTGGCTTTTTCAGCAACCCTTGTCAGCTTTTACTGTTTTTTTTCCTAGTAAACATTGTACATCAAAGCTGGTGTCTGAAAAGACATGCACAAGGGAATGCCTAAGGAAATGTACTTTTTGGAGGTCACTAAGAAGACTCCTTGATCCCTGCTTTGACAGTGTTCACAAACAAACCTTTGTCTGGGAAATATTTATGAAGCAAGGCCAACAAACCCACATGAATGTTTGAGAGAGAGATACTGTCTGGAGATAATGGTGTTGCCACTTCTCCCTGCATTACCCCAGCAGCCCTCCTGCCTGCTCTTCCTGGTGTCCCAGATTTTTTCAGCCTTATCTCCCTAAAGAAAGATAAAGATGTGCTGCACCTCCTAGATGTGTGTGGCTGGCTCTGTGGGCAAACAGGCCACAGGCAGGGCAGGCACTCCCAGGCACTCCCACTCCTCCTCCCAGGCACTGCACAGGGCTCTTTCTTGCTGAGTGCTGAGAAGAGGAGATGTATCACTGATTCCTGCCCCTGACTCATGAGACCAGCAGGCACCGAGTGCCTGACAGGAGAGTTTGCACTTCTGTGCCTTTGCAGGCAGCGCTGGTGGTTGCTCAGTGATGAGGAACCTGAAAAACATTTGCTCACAGCTTAAGAAAGAGTGTCTGGTGGATGATGTAGGTCAGCATCTTCTTTAGCTGCCTGTGGCTACCAGCCATGGGGATTTGGGGTGTCCTGCAGGCCTGTGCAGCTCAACCCTGCTGTGCTGGGCACTGCCAGGCTGGAGGGGCCTGGGTGGGAGCGGGGCAGGAGGGGAAGGAGCACACCTCCCTCAGCCAGCTGTATCCATGGGCAGTGGGGAGGGCAGCAGGGATGGAATGGGCTAGCGTGGGGACTCAGGGGGGAGCCCAGGGGTGCCTGCTCTGTGCCAGGTCACCCACCTGCTGTGTGTCCGGGACAGCTGATGGCCCCGGTGCAGCGTGTGAGCCCAGGGAGGGCCGGGTACAGCTCTGTGGGGGAGCCATGCGAGACCACAGGCTGGTTTCCCTGTCTCCTTTGAAATAGAGATGCAAGAGAGGCAGCGTGGTTCTGTCGCCATTGCAGTGATAAATTATTTCTTAGTACTGTTTTCAAAGCCAAATTATGCTGCTTTTTTTTTTTTTCCCATGAAAAATGCCTGTTTTACTAAATGTCTTTTCCTTCCAGTTTCAGCAGTTTGGAGGCATAAAGAGAAATTGAAATACCATCCCTACACAAGAGCTTGATATCAAAGAAATCCTGTGCAGCTGTTCCAGATGAAACAGCAACGCTCTGCTTTGAAAACATTTATACTAGGCTACAGCTTCAGTAGAGCTAAATGAAATCCTGTTCGTAGCCAGTAATTTAGAGATATTGTCATGTTTATCTATGGGTTTTGAGAAACAAACGTGTGCTTATTTTCTGGACTTTTCTATATAGTGTACTCTTTATTATAAACAGTTGGGAACACCTCACGAATTTCTTTGAAAAATACTTTTTATAGTGGCCTCGTAATGAGTAATTGTACTTAGCTGTGATTAGAGGCTATCAGAATGAGATTTTTATTAATGATTTTTCCAGGGGCTAAGCATTTATATTCTCTTAATCAATATTGCCACATTCAAATGGCCATTACCAGGAAGTTACTCAGAATAAAATAACAATGTTAATACTACCTAGGAATTATAGCTCATCCTGTTAGCATAGTATTGTTGCCATGTAATTAGGGATGCAACTGCTGTCTTGATGAGAAAGAGCAATTGCAGAATTATTAATGGATTATAGGCTTCTCTGCAGTGGCCTGGCAGAAGCATAGGAACAGGGCTTGGGAGGGCTCCCAGGGTGATCTCCTGGTGTGGGGTTGGCACCAGCACTGGGGCTCGAAACCCTCTGAGGAGGGATCCTCTGGGCAAGTCTTTGGGTCCTTCTTGTGGGGGTGGTCAAGTAAATCAATCTTTGCACCGGGCCAAAAAGCAACAAACAAGCACAAAAGTACGTTGTCTGGCAGCAGCAGATGCAGTGCCCCTGGTTCCCCCTGCCACCAGGACCTGTGCCAGCCCAGCCCAGCCAGCACCCAGCCTGAAGCCCCTGCAGCACCCAGGCCCTGGCTGGTGCAGGTTACTGACTCCAGCTGCACTCCAGTGCTGCTGCCAGAAATGCCATATTTTTTATATCTGTCTACAAATCGCCTGGGTTTTTAAGTACAACCCTTGATTACCCTCAGGGGAGGTGGGAATTTTTGCCAGGACAAGCATTTCTTTTGGTGTCACTGTCCTGGAGCAGCAGGGTTGCTGCTTCCCATGCCATACGTTATTGCCTAGGGGAACCTTGCCTCACACAAACACAGCTTTTTATGTATCCAAAACCTTATGGGAATTAATCCCTGTCATCTGCTAAAAAGACATCTTTGAAATTCAGAATATTATCCTTGTGATGTTGTGCATCCTCTGACGGCCGGTCCTGCTGCAGCTGGATCCTGAAGGGATCCATTTGTGCTGCAGGAGCAGGAGCTGCTCTGCTGGCTCTGGCTTAGCAAAAGCACTTTGGCCCCAGCATCAGCCTCAAGCACTGACAGCATTCCCACTTCGGAAGCTTTTTGATGATTCTGGGTGAGAATCAGAAAGTTTTGTCACCTCATGGCCATCGGTAGCCAAGGTCCTGCCAGCTGCTCCAGTGTGTGCCCACTCCCACCATCCCACGTCTGCCAGGGAATCTCAGCTGGCACTTTATATCCTGCAGTGGGTTTGAACCTCTTTTCGATATTGGGTACATCCAGCAAACCTGAACTATCTGTATTTTGAGCTATTTTCTATTTTGGTGATAAGTTTCAGTGCTTTCTCTACATACAATATTTTATATAACACAGCTATAAATATAAATATATATATATATTTACAGAGTTGGGCTGCCCACGGTAGTCCCACTGATGTGTTGTAGAAATATTTCACTAAATATGAAATATATTAGATTATTTTATATGCTATGAGTTTGGTACTTTGGTACTTTTTTCTTTCTGTGCATATTCCTGTGCTGAATGTCAAATTAAATCCAAATAAAGTTACACTGTTATTGCTGTTTATTTGCTTGCATGCTGGATATCCTGGGCTTTTTTTGTTTTCAGTGCACATCTCTGTTGAGAAAAGGGGTTTGTTTCACTCTTTTAGTCTGATGGGGCTCTACAGTGCTTTTGGAAATGCTGTTGGGAATTGCCATGGAACTGAGGGAGAGCAGCAGCAGGGATGAATTAACCAGGGCAGGCTAAATGGCACACAGCACTTGGGGTAAAGGTGAGCACTTGAAATCCCAGCCTTCTGTTGCCATGTGTCTCCCTCCTGAGGGAGGTAGGAGATCCTGCTGTTTCCAGGTTTAGGCTTTGGAAAGCTGTTTGGTGTTTATGCTGTGTTTGGGGAGGTCGCTGGGACAATGCCAGGAGGACATGAAAGTCCTTTGTAAACTCTGGAAAGCTGGGAAAAGAAAGGGGCCAGGACACGAGAGAGGTGAGCCATGTGACCACACACAGAGATCAGGGTCTTCCCCAAAGCTTTGAATGTGGATTTAGGGACTTCCTGTCTCTGCCTGGATGGGCTTTAGGCTGCTGCAGCAGTAGTTTAGCTCTGTCTTAGTGATGAGAAGTTATCCTTTCACCCACTCCAAGTCCCACAGCAACAGCCTTTGGTGGAGCAGCAGTTCTCTAAGCCCAGTAAAAAGGGCTCTCCTCGACTTTCTCTGGGCGTGGAAAGAAACCAGGCTCCAGGAATGAAGTGGGGAAAAAATGAGAAGGATCAATGTACAGGCAAAAATAATGTCTCGTGCTTCCTGGAGCTGCTACAGGTTTCTAGATTTACTCAGACTGTTCCTGACGCTAGAGAGCAGAGTCCCAGCACACGCAAATGGAAAATCAATGGGCAAAATTCCATCCCTCCTGCACAGAGTAGGGCTAGCCTTGGAGCTAGTGGCCCCTCAGAGCTGGTCCTGTGAACAGGATCTCTACAGGACAGGACAGCTGCTCTAGGAGTCAGGTGCTCACCTCAGTGTAGAGGAATTATAGAATATGGGAAGTAGTATCTGATCTCTGCATCAAGCACTTGCATGGTCCCAGGGGTCAATGGTACAGCAGCTGAGTGCTACAGAGCAGCTCAGCCAGCCCTGGGTGCTTGCTCCTTCTCCTCTCCAGCACTGGTGTGTGCCTGTGCCCCTTTGGCATCCTCTCCCTGACATGGGTTTGCAGGAAGGCCTTGTAGCTGAGGGACCTGCTGCCTCTTGCCAGGTCGCTGGGGCAGAGAAAATGGCAATGCCTGCAGCCATCTGAGATAAGGAGGACTCAGGAGATAAAGAGACAGCTGTGAGAGGATATTATGAGAAGCCTCTGGGGTGGTAGAGGGTTTTGTTGACTGTTTTATTCAGCTGGTTAATGCTGTCATGCTGCACACAAACATCTCACAGGTGAGAGCAAGCACAACCCCCTTCCCAAGCAGCCTCAGGGAAAGCAAGGCAGCTGCTCCTTGTCCAAAGCACTGTCCCTTGTGCTCCTGCGGTCAGCAGAGTGTGGTGGGACAAAATACCTTTGCTCTCTCCAAGACCATGTCTTGTCTTCATTTTGGTCATGGCTAAAGCCAAAACAAAGCACACAGAGAAGACATTAAACAGAACCTTGGTGAGCCCATTGCTTCAAACCCTGGTGGAACATGCAGGATCTTGATGCTTGGGCTCTTGCAATTAAGCTGGCCCTTGTGGGTAAGGCATCAACACTCGCTGAAAACTGTGGAGACCTGGAGATCTGGTGGAGAGGCTGTCAGGCCCCTAAGTCTGTACTTCATTGCAAATAACACACCTGAGGGTGTGTGGGCAGGCAGCAGCACAGGAGGAGCACCCCGGGGCTGCAGAGTGGGGCTCTGCCCACAACCCCAACACCTTCCACCATATTTGCTAATTAACTCCTTCTGGGCTGGCCACTCTGCAGCAGCACTTGCTGCAGCAGATCTGAGTGGAAAGTCAGAAGCCATTGCCAGGAGTAGCCCTACAGCAACCATTCACACGTGTTTTGGGCCCTGCTGAGATCCACCAACAATTTTTCATCACCTCTACCAGCAGAGCAGCTGATTAGATGAGACCTGCTGGGGTGTTTCTCCACAGGGTAATCTGTTATCTAACAGCTCCCCAGGGAGGTCCTTTTTTATGGGCTTTTCTATTACTGATGATGAAGTGATGCTCAACATATTCTGAAAACAAATCTAATTCTTACGTCTCAGAAGCAAATAACTTGATGACTTATTTCTGTATAAACATATGTCTTGGGGCTGTATATTGCTGGGTGTATTTTATGGGACAAACATCAGTTGAGGTTTGTATTGTTTTATCACCTGCTGCTTAAGAGATGGAGGTGAAGTATCAGGTTTCCATCAACTGCAAGTCTCCTTTTCCCAAGATGAGATTCCTCTTTTCCATGGGCTCTGCACTGCTGGCAGTAACCCAATTTGTCTCCTCCTCTGTTAACAACCGCATGGCTGATGAGGGGCTGCAGGCTCTGGAGATGACACTGCAGGTATCAGTGACATTTCAACAGAGATGGCTTTGCTGCAAAGGCAATTGATTTAATGATTTTGTTACTAGAGTGGTGCTGCCACCACTTCCCCAGGATGAGATTTCATCGCTCCCAAAGTGGGTGTGAAGAGAGTCGACAACCTAAAAATATCGAGAGTTTAGGAATAACAGGAAGCCACGGCAGCAGGAGAACTAGCTGGGGGGGAAGCTACAGGGGCTTTCTCTCTGCTATTTGAATGCGGTAGGATCGATGCCGCGGGATCGTGGCTGCCCCCGCAGGGAGACGCAGTTGGAGCCTCCGGAAAAGCGCCTCAGCTCGCACAAGGGGAGCTGGAGCAAACTTATGTGCTCATTAAACCTAAAGCCACCCAGTATCAGAAACAGGCGGGGGATCTGCAGAATGTGGGGAGCTCTTAGTGCTGTTTCAGCCCCTTGTGTCTCCACCTGTTCCCCCCACAGGGTGGCAAGGTCAGCACTGATTTACTGCTCTCCTCTCACCTCTCTTTCTCAGAGACCAGGAGAAACAACCTCCTCCCTTCAGTGGAGCTACTGCAGGTGAGGAAACCACTGCCTGACACTTTGAGGTTTCATTGCCTGTGGGGTGGCACAGCCTGCACACACCCTGTGCTGTGGTATCCAGCTGGTTGTGCTTGGCTTGGCTGGTGCTTGGCTCTGGGCTGGAGTGCAGGGACCCTGCTGGGGGCAAAGAGATGCAAAGTCCCCGTGCTCTTGGTGGCAGCAGCCCCACGGGTGACACAGGGGCTGCAGAAATCTGGTGCCCTGGGTTGGTGCCAGAAGAAAGGAGCCAATGTTCCTACCAAGGGATGAAGCACTAAGAGAGGACTGACAGGACGATGGGGAGGGACACCCGGACCCAGCCACCTGAAACCTCTCTCTGCTGTAAGGAGAAGGTAGGCTGGGCCAAGAACCTCTGTGGCCTGCAACCCAGGGCCATCAAATATTCCAGGTGTTGCCAACTGGGAAGCATCTCAATGGCAATGCTGGCACAGGCAGCATTGAAAACTACTGCCTAAGGGAAGGAGCAATATTGAGATCTGTGATCCCAGGGAGAAACAAATATATTTTAAAGTGTTGCTATAAATCTGAGTCCTCTGTTCCTCCACAAACAAGATCACATGGAGCCATCAGGCGAGTGATCAGGCACTTGACAGATGCAAAACATACTGAGTCATGGAGAGCAGGGGCAAAGAGAAACTGTGCAACACCAGACAGCACACTGCCTATTAATTTGAAAATGAAAATGTAACTGGGAATTAATCACTGGTCTTTCCTAGACCACAAATTAAAAACCCATTTCAAAATCCCTGGATGGAAGACGAAGCCTAGGATGAGTGCATTGCAGACCAGTGACCTGGTTTTATCCAGACCAGTAGAGATCAGGACACATGAAAAGTGATGAGAACTTTGCCACTCGCCTTTTTGATTGCCGGTGGGGAAGGAGAAAACCCATAAATGGGTAAAATGTGCCTTGGAGCTGGTGTAACAAAGAAACTGAGCCTCAACAGTGCAGTCATATGAGAATCCAGTGAAGTGGGTCTGCTGTGAGAGGTGCCCTGGGAAGGCTGTTCAGCCTTCTGGTTTGGCAGGCTTAGAGAGGAAATCTGTGGATTTTAAGATCCTACTCACAGAGACCTCCTATACCGAAAGCATCGTGATGCTTCTTGGTTTAGACTTCAATGGCATTTTTCAGATTGACTTTTAAGGCTAACAGAAGGGATAATGGGCTCTTGTTCCTTCAAGAGATGATGGTGTATTTTTAAAAACGAATTATGCATGAAGACTAATTAACTTGGCATTTACAGCTTAGCATTTTCCTGGCTAAATTTGCCCTAGCTGAGACCACGTTTTGTTGCAAGAAAACTGCCTGTCTTCTTGTTCCTCCTGCTGCTTCCTATGCTGTCATATTAAGGTCACGAGCCACCTTCCAGTGCCCCACTCAGTGACTTCCAATGAAGTAGTGGAAGATCTCAGGTAGGGTGAAGTAGGGTGAAGATCTCAGGTTTAGCTGTGAGGGCTGAGACGTGTCTCAGTGGGGACATCTCTCTTATGGTCCTGATCAATGTTCTAACAGCTAGGAAGTGCCTACTGGGTTCACCTGTACCTCTGCAGAGAGCATCTGAGCACAGCAGCAGCTGGAAAAAAGCGACTTGGAGAGAGCTCTAGCACAATGCATCACTGTAGGCTGTACACAGGGAGCTAATAGGATGCTCTCATTCAAAAATTGTATTAGAAGACACTGATGACAATGAGCCCACATCAGCTGCTCTCCCTGCACTTCCGCTCTCTGCCATCCCAAATCAAGTTAAGGTGATCCAGATGCACCTCTTATTGCTTTAGGAGAAAAATATGTTTTGTTTGTTCCTGAGGGTCACAGGTAACTGATGCAGCAGAGGCCAGGCACAGCAAAGGCACAGCCCTATCCTTGGCACTGCAAAGTGCCACAGCTGCAGGGAGGTCAGTGGGTCAATCCCCAGGGTCAATCCCCAAGGCCCAGCCCCAGGAGAGAAGCTCTCAGGACTCTGCACGACAGGATGAAGGGATAACACGCACCAGCCTTAAGACTGGTTTGTGGGAGGGTCACAGATCTGTGTCACTATGTGCTCATAGGTGCAAACAGAAACCTTGAGTTACTTTCACTCTTTTAGATTCTTTTCCCTTGATTTTTAAGCCTGAATTGATACATCTTCTACCAGCAAGGTCAGTTATTCACTTTCCTCACAATTTCCACAATACCAAACTATGAACATAAGTCGTGGGGGTGGCTAAACAACCAGATCCAAAGGTGACAAACACAAATGCCCAAAAAACCACTCTGTTGTTGTAAAGCTCAGGAGCTCTAACCAAGGGTCCAGTTTATTGAACATGATACAAATGGAATGGACTCAGTATCCAGCTTTTGAGGCTGAGTTAAAATTAGGGCAACTTGGACAGCAAAGAAGAGAGGGTGGCAAAAGGAAGGACATGAGGTTTTAGCAGAATTAACTGTGTGATGAAATAATCCTTAGGAGGCTGGTATTAGTAACCAACTCTCCTTACATCTCCTTTGCATGGAATATGTTGCTTACCCATCACAGCTGCATTTAGGAGTAGAAGCAGCCTCCCAGGGAGCACTGCTCAGAATGGAGCGTTTCCAGGTAATTCCCACTCTGTGGGAAGAAAAGCAAGGCTGTGTATTTAGTAAAATCACCTGCATGCATTTATTGATCTCCCCAGAGACCCTGGCTACTCACCACCAGTATGCCACGAGCTGGCCCAAATGGCATTCAAAGAAAGCCACCCAACTCTCTCTGAAAAAGCCTCAAATTTTAATCCTTTAATTGATGCAGCAAATCTCTTTTCTGCCCTTGAGCTGAGAGAAGTGGGTGCTCTTGTCAGGCAGAGAACAACCAGAAGCACATCTCAGAAGCACATGATGTACTGAACTCTCTGGAGACTGCTAATGATGTTTGATTAATTTTCATTATCAGCGTGAGCAAGCTTTGAGCTCTCTCTCCATCTGTCTTATTTAGAGTAGTCCTTTCTTAGTTAAACAGCAGCTTCTATGGACAGTGATCTAATTGTTCCTCAGCACCTGCTTGAAGCTGTCCAAGTTAAGGATGGACATTGTGTAATTTGCAGTGCACGTGATTTGGTCCTTAAGGCTCAGCTCAAATAAAATGGAATAGCAAATGAGCCAGTAATTGAGTTAAGTGGAAGGTGCTCTGCAGGTTGGTGCTGGGGTCACAGAAATGCTTGGGTTGGACAACACTGACAATGGAACAAATCGAAATACGTGTGTTGTGGTCACCCAGCAGCAGGATGAACAGCCTTCTAGTGGACATCCTGAGCTCAATAACCCATAGAATGCTTTCTTTCTACCAGGGCAACTGGCTTTTGCAGTGGATTTTATTCTGAGTCTTTGCAGTGCTGCAAAACTCTTCAGCCTCAGCTCAGAGTGTTCAGTTGCTGCTGGTGAGCCAAGTGCCCAGGATGGATTATGTGCTGTCACCCATGGGCCTGTTACCATCCTCAGGTGCAGTGCAGGGAGCCCCTGTTACTCACACCCCCAAAACCTGTCCTGGGTAAGGCCATGGCCATGGCAGGACAGAGAACTTCCCAACCTCAGAGCTGTTCCTGTGCCAGAAAGGGGATAACCATATCAGCATTCAGCTGCAAGCTTCTCTCCCTTGGGTAGTCCTGGAGAAGTCCTTTTGTGGGTCCTTTGGTGAGTCCTAGTAAGGATCTCAGCCATTTTTTGGCTATCAAGCCTAATTTTGATTTCTTCCCAGGCAGATGACAACATGCACCCGTTGAGGCAAATACTGAGCAACTGGGAGAGGTACAGCCAAAGCCACAGACTGAGATCTCAGTCTGCATATGAAAAGCCTGGAATTTGCACAGGAAAAAAGTAGAAAAAAAAAGAAAAAAAAAAAAAAGAATAATATAGTCCTCTACCACACTACGGAATTACACCGGACTGGCAGGCAGGCAGGAGAACTTATTCTACTTTCCTCCACTGCTACCCAGCTTCAATGCCCTGAACTCATCTTTATGCTCCGTATTTCTCATCTGCTCCTGCTCATTTTGCCTTGAAGAACTGCTGGCTTGATCAGCCTCAAGGCTTTGCTCATGGAATGCCAGGAGGCACACTGCTCTTGGAGGACTGGCAGGACAAGTGTCACCCCCAAGAAAAGCAGATTGTTTCCTCCAGAATGTTAAGTCCAAGCAGCTACTTGCCATCTACTACATGAAATCAGGAGTTACTTGAAGTGCTGTTAGATATTAATTCACTTCAGCACACAAGGAGAAGCGGCACCAACGAAGAAAAGAATATAAACCCTAGAGCCAACCCAAAGTCATTCCTGATTACATCACCAAGGAGCAGCGTGCAGCATGAATGGCAAACCCAGCCATCCTCCCCGGGTCTGGGTGGTGGGGAGCTTAATACCTCTGCTCTGACGAGCAAAATGATGCTATTTCAAACAGATCTTTCTTCCTTGGAAAAGGCTTTTTGGTAATGAAAGGAAGAGGCGTTGTCTGGGTTGGAAGTCGGAGCCTGGGCACGCTGTCGGGCGCGGTGAGGCGGTCGGGGGCAAGCTCGCCGGAGCTGCTTTGCAGGGTGTTGTCATGGGAACAGAGCAAGTAGGGCAGCAGCTCCGCATCCTCCACACAAACGCTGGCAGCGCGGTGGCACAAAATCGATGCTGTTTGCAGCGCTGGGAGAGCCAGCTCTCAGGTTGTGTCTAGCAGAGATTGGACCTGAATGAAATGCAAAGGCCAGAATCTCCCTTTGGGTGGAAGTGGTGTCATTCCTGATTTGAGTGGAAGCCTTTACGCCGTGTTTGGGCACATTTTAACTGCCTGTGAATCTGGCATCCACAATGGTTAGTGACAGCAGACAAAGGGTTGATCCTGGTCAGGGTTGATCACCATGGTGGGCAAGCTCAGAATATGAATTATTGCCATATTGTCAATATTTGTGGTCATCTGAAGTATCTGACTCACCTTGCATGATGCTGTCCTTGAATGCAGCTTACCTTCTCTGTGCAGATCTACGTATGTGGAATTGTTGGAATTTTCTTTGTAAGAAATACTTTGTGTGATACTGTGGTTGCTAGGGAAAAGCAATGGTAGTGAATGGTTTCCTGGATAAAGAAGAATACAGAGATTCCTGCTCTTTCAATTATTAGGGATATGTATCTAAAAGAAAAAGAATATTGTTAATGTTGCACCATAGAGACCAGTGGAAGCAGAATTAAAGGCAATAAGTAAGACAAGATCTGACAGAGGTTGAAAATGCTAACAAAAAAAAGGGTTAACAGAGCAAAATGCAATTCATTGCCTCCAAGCAATTTTTGCCTTGCCCAGGTCTTCTGGCAAAGTAAAGATCTCCTAATTAAAGCAGGCATCTGCAGAGTAACTGCATTGCTGCCACTGACCCAGGCTAGCAAGGAGCTGAGTGAACACTCCTCATTTCCTATCCACACTGAAGTGTGAATGAGGGGCCCGCAGCCATCCAGGGCTTGCTTGATACGTGCTTTGGAAAAGTGACCAAAATAGCAGGCAAGGGAAGAAAATGAGCCCGTGTATGGGGGGGTTCCCAGTTTTCTTGCTGAGAAAGCCCCTCTGCTTAGCAACAAGTTTGAGGAAAGTAATGATAAACTTTGCCACAAAAACACTTGGAGCTGTATCATAAACATAATCTTACCTTGCCTTTAACCTATCTCTCCCTTACCGTGGTATTTCCATGCAGGTTGCAGCAAAGATTGGAATGAAGTGGCTGGCACTGGGTAGAGCACATTCTGCATTCATAGTGACATTGCTTCTTATGCTGATGCCATTTAATACAGAACAGGAAGCGTGAATTTATTAGAATAATCCTAGTGGATTAGTCTGTATGCAGAGGAAGAAACTGTGGTTCCTTTTTGGGCATGTTTGCCTCCATGCCTCTAGCAAAAGCCCTCTGGGGCAGAACAAGGAGCAGCACACAAGTGTGTGGAGCAGCACTGACCTTGTCTCTTCCAGGAGCAATACAGGCAGGGCATCTGAGGTTTTGCTGGGTCAGGGCTGGCAGAGGCTATTTATAAGTTTTGGATTAAACAAACAAATGCAGAAGCTGTTCTTCATGCTGCAAGGGATGAAGCCAGAGTTGTGGACTTGCAGATCATGGTGGAAGAGCTGAAGTCCCTGTCCCACCAACAAGCTGCTGTTCCATGTATTTGCAGCATGTCTCCTTTGGTGAAGGAAGGGACGTGCAGCAGCAATTGCACTGATAAGAGCATGACACATGTCACTAATTGAAACCACACACAGATCTCGGTGTGCTCCCCGTGTGTGTGCTGTGGGGACTCAGCTGCTGCCGTATGTGAGCCCTGACTGACCTTGCATTAGCAGAGAGGGACCTTGAACTCACACAGCCTGCAGAAAAGCCAGGAGTGGATTCACTGAGACAGAAAGATAAAATAAAGGCACAGCTCTTTCAGCACTTCCCTCCATTCGCTTCATATCATAAATATCAATACAAATATAGAAATACAGATGTAAACAGCTTGCCCAGCTTGCCCTTTCCATATGCATGCACTTCTGCTGTGAAAGGCTTTACGTAACTCCTGACAGCAGATCACAAAATAATGCCTCGGTTATGGAAGGAAGCCACGAGCCATTACATTGCATTACTGCAAGGTAATGGAGCTCTGAGATGAACTAGATTTGGAGAGCTTGCTTTTATTGTAAACCTTGTACCCCATCCACTCCACTGGCATTGATTTCTCTTTGTATCCTCCAGAGACCAAAGACCACGAGACCAGAATAGCAGCTAGACCTGAACCAAACCAATTTGGCCCAAAACAGAAACTCATGAGACAAAACTGTGCTGTTTATTTGAAGGGATGCAGTACCAATGACAGAATATATTCAGATGGATACTGATGACCAATCTGCTGAAAGGTGAATTTCTCATTAGCCTAGAGCAACTGATGTTTAATTAATCTCTTCCCATGTTTCTTTTCTAAGTAAAGGCTGCTGTGACAATAATTGCTGCCATAATTTTAATTTTTTGACTGAATGTAGGGAATAGACGAAAAAGAACCTGCACTTACTTTGTTTTTCTTCTGTGCAAATGTCACACAACTTTCATGACGGCAATAAGTGCAGAAGTGCTGGTTCAGTCACTTATTTACATAATCCCCTCAGATTTTTCTTTTATATCATTGTTGATAATGAAAAGATTTTCTCAGCTGGGAAAACAAAGGGAAGTCAGGCAAGTTCTGAATGTGAATAGGCTGAACTGACATAAAAAGAGGGTAATTTGCATTAGTAAAAAATAATCATCATGTGGATTATGTAAATGATGGTAAATAGCATCTATCCCTACCTGCCCTGAGGAACTTCACCCCGTGACAGTGAAGGCCCGTTCAGCTGCAGCGTGTGAAGCAGCCCTGCACCAATTGTTTTACACAGCACAGCAGAGTCCAGCGTAATTACCACAGAGCACAACGACACTTTGCAGGGAAAAGCTTTGAAATACTCATATTCACACATGAATCAGTGCAGCACAGCAAGGTAAGGAGGAGCAGAGGCATGGCTTAGTGCTCTGCTGGCTGCAGAGACCATGTGGCTTTGGGAAGGCTTCTGCAACAGGAAAGGAAATGCAGGAGCTCACCCTGCAAGAACAGTGCCTAGAAATATAAAGCTCTTTGTAAGCTATTTTTGTAAGATGACTGAGCAGGAAAAATGTGCCCCTGGAGCAGCTGCCCTCCCCAGTGCACAGTCTGTGCTGTGTCTTTGTTGCAGAGCCTTGATTCCTGTTCCCAAAAGCCTGGCTCAGTCTGTGCCTCAGCAGCCCAGGGGGATGTACCCCAGAGCTCTCCCCTCCCCAGAGCCTCAGAGGCAGAGCCTTTGAATGGTCAAAGGCCGTGCCAGCAGCTCTCTGAGGCACCTGGGGTGTGAGTGTTGATAATGGAGACAAACGTGAGAGCAACTACAAAACTGTAAAACCCCTGATTCAACAGAGCCCACTGACAGCAAAGTGCAAGGGTTAGCTTAAAGAGGCCAGAGCACACTTACAACTTTCCAACAAATCTTGCTATTAAAGCATAGTGCATGTCATTTTTGGAAAGCACACTGATGGGAGAGCTCAGTTCCATTAGCTTGAAGAGGATTGGTCCAGTAAGGACAGAGTTAGCAGTGCAGGGAGCAGCCTGCAGCCACTAAAGCTCAGACTCTGACGATAATCCAGTGAGAGCTCTCTTGAAGATGAAACACATCTTCAGCCCTCTTGGAAGATTAGCAAGCTGAAAAGCAATTATGCTCATGGCAACCACTTAATAGTTTCCTTAAAATCAACTTTTGTATACATTTTTAGCTGCTTTTCCTCTTTTTAAAAAACTCTAGTTCAACAGTATTGCTTCAGATACTGGTGTGCTGACAAATACATTAAAAAAAAAAAGAATGAAAACAAAACTGAAAAAAATCTAAATGTTAAGACAGAAACTTCCAGGACTCTTTTCTTAATAATTCATGCAGGAGGCTTTGCTTACTTAATCACTCATTGTTTTCTAGGGGAAGAACAGACTCAGATGGAAGAAGTAACCTTTACCAACTGCAGCACCAAGAGCCTGTGGCTCACAAGTTCTCATTTCTTTATTTTGCTGTGCCTGGCTTTGAGGAAACTCCAAGACTGGGCCTGAAGGTCCCAAAGGCTGTTCCAGCCACCTAAATAAAAGTGCATTTATTACCTGTGTATCAGACCTCTCTGATTGGGTTAAGAAATTAGTTTATTGGGCTCTCTCTTCCTACACCAAACTCTTCCAAAGGCAGTGATGCCTCTGAAACTGCGTATTGTTTAGTTCAGCTCAAAATGTGATCTGTGTTTTTCTAAAGATTCAGCATGTTTTTCAACTCAGCAGTCAATCTGCCCATCGTAGACTATGGCTGTGGGTGGTGGGGAAGACACAGAGCCACCTTCACGCTTCAAAACACTTTCATTGCAGATACAGTCATTAAATAGACAAATTGTTTGGCTAAGGCTGAAACCTGATGTACGCTCATTACAGTCTGCTGGCAATTTTCCCTGAATTTTAAATAAAGGTGTTTTGTGTTTCCATAGTAACTCGAGCTCCTTTCCCGAGGTGTCTGATGCACTGCTAGGATTACACAACCTATTGTATTAGGAAGGAGTGAATAGCACAGTTGAAAAGTCTACTGAATCTAAAGGATTATGAAATTACAGCCACCCAGTGGGGGCTGGGGAGGGAGAGGGGAAACAGAGCAGCTTTTGGCCGTGTACAGTTTTGCTGCTGAGCAGTTTAGACAGAGAACCATGGAATTGCAGGATGTTTTTGGTTCGAAGGGACCTTAAAGATCCTCCTAGCTCCAGTTCCCCTGCCATGGGCAGGGACACCTTCCACTAGACCAGGCTGCTCCGAGCTCCATCCAACCTGGCCTTGAACACTATCAAGGATGAGGCATCCATATCTTCTCTGGGCAACCAGTTCCAGTCCTTCAACACCTTCAAAGTAAAAAATTTCTTCTTAATATCTAATCTAAACCTACTCTCAGTCTGAAGCCATTCCCTTGGTCCTGTCAGTACCTGCTCTTGTAAACAGTGCCTCTCCACTTTTCCTGTAGGTTCCCTGCTGGTACAGCAATGGCTACAAGAAAGACAGAAGGTATGAAAAGGAGGAGAAGGAATAAATGGGTTGAGTCACACAGCCTGCTGTTCCTCTGTGAAGGTGTCAGAGGAGCTGAGATGAGCCCAAGCTGTTTTCCAGGCTGGGCTCAAACCCTTAATCAGCAGGGTTGATTGTACCTGTACCAGGGACAGGCTGGATCCAGCCCTGGCAGCATCAGGTAGGTTTGGGGTTCCTACACAAGTAGGGAAGACTCATACACTGCTTGGTCTGCCAGGTCTTGGGGACCACAGTTGGAAATGCTGCTTCTCACCAAGGTTGGCTGCCCTCCACAAGAAGGTGAACACAGCTCTTGGGTGGAAATAATTAACAGTGACATGACAAATGGGGAACGTTGCTGGATTTTAGTGATGTCTTCTCAGTAAAACAGCTGTCTATAAAATGCATGTAGATTTATATAACTGTGTGTTCAGATGTACAAAAACTGGATTATATGCTGCTCACACACCTCATTTAGAGTGGTACTAATCATCACTTCTAACCCATTCCAATATTCCAATATTGGGGAAACTACAGACCCATTTACCTCTGTTTAAAAAAAGACATGTTGATACTAAAGTGTGTCCAGAGAAGGGTGACAAGGCTCCCGAAAGGCTTAGGAAATATGTCTTATAAGGAGTGGCTGAGGGAGATGGGTTTATTTAGGCTGGAGAAGGGCAGGCTCAGGAGAGACCTCATCACTCTCACATTGCCTGAAAGGAGGGTGCAGTGAGGGGCCAGTCCCTTCTGCCGTGCCTGCAGTGAGAGGAGCCGAGGCAATGGCCTTCAACTGAGACAGGGGATGTTCAGGTTAGATATCAGAAGAAGTTTTTTCACTGTCAGCGTGGTCAGGCATTGGAATATGTTGCCCAGGGAGGTGGTGGAGTCACCGTCCCTGGAGATGTTCAAGGGGCTTCTGGACCTGACGCTGGGTGATACGGTTTAGTGGTTACAGTGCTGGACTGGTGGTTGGACTGGATGATCTTGGAAGTCTCTTCCAATCCTGACGATTCCATGGATTTAGGATCATTTTTGTGCCGGCCGGCCCGCGCCCCGGAACCATCCTGCGGCGCCGCCGTTCCCGCGGGGCCGCCATGGCGGCCGGACGGCGCCCCACGTGAGGGCGGCGGCAGGCGGAAGTGATGGCGGCGGGGCCCCGGCGGCGGCCCGGCGGCGACAAGCGGCGATAAAGCGGCCACTGAGCGGCGGGGCCCGCCATGGGGGCCCGCGGGGCGCGCCTCTGCTCGCTGCTGCTGCTGGCCGCGCTGGCGGGCCTGGGCGCCGAGGCCAAGGTGAGCGGGGAGGGGGGAACGGGTCACGGTGGTGCTCCCGGTACCGGGCCTCCCTCCGCCGCCCCCGCCGGGCGCTCGGTTCCCGCGGCTCGTTCCGCCTTCCCGGCCCCACTGCTTCCCAGGCCGGCTTCAGGGGAAGGCCATGGCCGGTGGTTTTTGCGGGCTCTGCTTTGCCCCGCTCGGCGGAGGAGCGGAGCCCGCCGGCGGCGCGGCCTCGGCGCCAGCCCCGGTTGCTGCGCTCGCTTTGCTCTCGTTTCCGTTGATGTCGCTTTGCCGCGGTGCCCGGGGACGCCGTCACACAAAATGCGGGTGGAGAGGGAGCTGCTGTTGCTGAGGCTGCCGGAGCTGGGTCGGGCTGAGCCCCGGGCCCGCCTTAGCTCCAGCGCGGGGCCTCCAGCCCGGCCTCACCCGGCTCCGGCCGCCTCACCCGCGCCCAGTGCAAGCGCGCTGCTCCTGGTCCTTCTGGGTTAATATTTGGGGCTGTTACCGTAGTTCTGTGTGACGGGCAGAGAACACCGTGTCCTCTCCAGCCAGAGTACCCCCGTGTCTGAATTTTCTCCTGTTTGACTTTTCTGGCGAGACCAGCAGTGGTTTGCTATGTGGTGTGTAGGTTACGGTGTGGATTTACGTGCTCTCCTGAGACCCCCCCTGCAGTGCTGCCTCCAGCTCTGGGGTCCCGAGCACAGGAAGGACATGGACCTGTTGGAGCGAGTCCAGGGGAGGCCGTGACCGATGATCACTGGGGTGGAGCACCTCTTCTGTGAGGAAAGACTGAGGGAATTGGGATTGTTTAGTCTGGAAAAGAGGAGGCTCCGGGGTGACCTGATTGCATTACCTGAAACCTTGCAGTACCTGAAGAGAAATGGAGGAGAACTGATTCCATGGGCATGCAGTGTCAGGACAAGGGGGAATGGTTTTAAACTGAAAGGGTAGGTTTAGATTGGATATCAGGAAGAAATTCTTCTCTGTGAGAATGGTGAGACACTGGCACAGGTTGCCCAGAGAAGCTGTGGGTGCCCTGCCCCTAGCAGTGCTCAAAGCCAGGTTGGATGGGGCTTTGAGCAGTCTGGTCTAGTGGAAGGTGTCCCTGCCTGTGGCAGTGGAGTTGGAACTGGATGATCTTTAAGGTCCCTTCCAACCCACATCATTCTGTGATTCTGTGCTAGTGCAGTCAAGGTTTTCCAACTGACCTATGCCCATTTAGTGTTACTCTGACTTGGCTGTTCAGTGTAGAAGTTCATTATCAGTCCTTGTTCACACTTTCTTCTGTAATGCCACTGGAAATTGCCCTGAACTTTAGAGAAGCGGCGTTTATCCTTTGTCTCTTATTATTTGCTAAAATAAGTTTAGTATTCTTGCATTCATTTTGAGCTCATCACTGTGGCTGTTAAGCAGCTGTCCTCATAAGCTGGGTTGTTGAGTAATCACCATCAGCAATTTCTGCATGTGTTGTTTTTCTTAAAAAGAGGAATGAGCTTAAACTCTCTTTTTATCCCCTCAAGAATGTGTTTCTATCTCAAGTAAGAGTCTTACTTGACAAATTGCTCTACTCTCTTAGTATTTCTGAAGGGTTGTTCTTAAACTTGTAGGAAGTCCTGAGTAAGATTGTTCAAAGGTACTTGCAAGTAGTTTGTGTTAAATATTTCAAGTATTATGTGAAGAATGCTTTCTGTAGCCCTGATAACATAACTGATGGTAATTTGTTCTAAGCGTGATGTTTACTTTACTTTTAGAATTCTGAAGATGTCCGGTGTAAATGCATCTGCCCTCCTTACAAGGACCATTCAGGCCATATTTACAACAAAAATGTTTCACAGAAAGACTGGTGAGTGTGTGTGCCACATGCAAAATGATAAAAAGTCTTACTGGTTAAAGACTTGGCCTGTAGTCCTTACAGGAGAATCTCCTATGGTGGTGCCAGGGCAAAGCAGGGCATTTTCAGAACTTACGGGAGCTTTTCTTTCAAAAGTACTCCAGAATTCAGCTTCAGCAAGGGATGAGGCCTAAACCCCATAGTTTATGCCCTGTCTTCTGTTTTGGTTTGCTTGCTTGCATGTTTAATTGTTCTTTTAGACTTGGAAGTAGTAGAAGGGAACAAAGTGATGTGTCTTGAATCCAGTGATTTGGAATTGTGTAAAGGCAGAGGAGCACAAACCTGGAACTGGGTCTTGGGAGTGTTGTCTTTGCTTGCTCTGCTCTTCAAACCCATCCTGTCATTTAGGGACTGTTGTTTCTGGAGTTTTATGTAATTCCAGTAGATTTTTCACTTTTTAGCAACTTGAAACTCTGACTCGGAGAAGAAAAAATGCTGATATTAATATTTTTTTATCTTCTCAATAACAGACTTACTACTGTACTTAAGCAACATACAAGGTTTATATCTTGGTTTTTGATTTTGTAACTTGAGTGCTGCATTATTCCACAGAGGAAAATGTAATTCTGCTTTCACATAAATGAAAATAAACCCTCCACTCCCCTCCAGAGGCTGTGAGGTAGCACTCAGCAGTTGCAGCTGTGAAGAAGGAATACAGAGGACACAGAAGAGATGAGCTGGTGCCTGGCTGAGTGTTTGCAGGGGTGTGATTTAGCCCAGTAGAGTGTCGAGTCCCAGGCTGCTGCTGTCACTGCAGGCCTTGTGTTTCACTACCTGCTGCTGACTGTGCCAACTCTGAGGTAACCAGGAGAAAGGTGAAACAGGATTTGGGTTCTGTCAGTGCTCTCCAGGGACCCTGGGGGTTTGAACTCTGAATAACACCCTGAGTCAGCAGAAAGACCAACATTACATAAGTTGTTGTTGGATGCAGCTGTCTTATGGCAGCTGAATTTTAGTGCTGTGGTATGGAGTGCCCATAATGTTGTCAACCAGGGTTTTCCACAGAGGTACTTTCATGTGGTAATCTTTTAAGTCAAATGCTTTTGCTGAAAGCTGAATGTTCTTTATTCACCATCTTGCTGCTTAGAGAAACAACCCATCTGACTTCCTTTTTTTTTTTTTTTTTTTTTTGTTGCAATGTCTGTATGTTGTGATGACAAGAAAAAAGAAATTCAGTTCATGAATGTCAAAGAGAAGCTAATCTCCCCTCAGATAGTTAAAGGATGGAATAAAGTGTGGTGAAGAAAGGAGTGGAATTAGTAGCTGGAATTTACTTTTATCCGTGATGTTGGTGTCAAATGATGCATTTGTGCTGGATTCATATCCTTGGATTGTTCTGCTAACAGCTTTAATACTTTCACTGAAAAATGAAGACACTGTATTGAGTTAGAAAGATCTTAAAACTCGTTTAGCAGCTTGTCAGTAGCTGAATTTCTCATTTAAGTGAAATAACCGTGGCATAGGGATTTATTTATACCTGCAGTTTAGAACACCTGAACTTAAGCAAAGGTGGCTTCTCATCTCCTGCAGCAGAGTGGAACAGCCCAGCTAAAGGCAGCTCAAAACTGACTGGGCAGTTTCTGTGTTTCCTCAGTGATTGTCTCCATGTGGTGGAGCCTATGCCTGTCCCTGGACCTGATGTAGAAGCATATTGTTTACGTTGTGAGTGCAAATATGAGGAGAGAAGCTCAGTCACAATTAAGGTAAGCAGTGTCATTCTCTTGGCATATATTAAAGACTTCAACTCTTTAGTAAATATGTCTGTTGTCTTTCAGAGAAATACTATTTTTAAAAGGAAAACTTTTCTAAGGCAGTCTAAAATGTAACTTTTTCTGTAGTGGTTGCTCACAATCTTAAGCAGTAACAATAGCATCAAACTTTAGCTGAAGAAATGAACCCAATACCCTTTGTTGAAGATCTCTGCTTTTGAGATCAGACTTCACACTTGCTAAAATTTTAAGTGTTCTACGATATTTTGTCAAGCTTTGGGCTTTGTTTTCCTTATTATTTCAGAGGGTCTCTTATTACTCAGCTGCTTTACTTGCTTGCTACAAGTTTTCTCTATCCACATTTGTTCTAACAGATGTTTTCTGTGTTCTTCACATTCTTGTCCCATTGGAGCCGTTGAGGCCTGGACTGGTGTGAAAAGACTGCAGTGTATCTTGGTTTTTGACAACACAGACTACTTTGTTTTGGGATTTTAGAAGTTTGGTATTTTGTTTTGCCTTCCCATTTTGCTTGGTGACTGAATGCAGGTCTGTGCTAGAGAATGGGAGGCCATGGGGTGACGCCCCAAATTTGTCACGAGTTGAATGGCCAGAGTGTACAGTTGTCTTGGTTGAAGTGAGGTTTAGAACCCTGAATTGCTTTGAGGGATAGCATATGATTCTTGGCAAGGTCTCACTGTTTCAAGCTGCCCTAAAGCCTTTTAATACCATGTTGTAGTTGATTGGTTTTCCTCTCTTTCTGAATGACACTGCCAAAGATCAAACTTTGCTGTGAGGCTGGGGGGAAAATGTCACAATCTTGGCATAAACTTTGCTTGCATTATGTAGGTGACAATCATCATATACCTGTCTATTTTGGGCCTACTTCTTCTGTACATGGTGTACCTTACCCTGGTGGAGCCTATACTGAAGAGACGTCTCCTTGGGCATTCACAGCTCATACAAAGTGATGAAGACATTGGGGTGAGTTCACCAGTCTTGGAGCACTTGGTTAGCATAAAGTTTGGGATGGCTGCTTGATAAGTCATTATTTGGGGTGAGCAGCTTTTATTGCCAGGCTATGATAGGAGAGGAAAAGAAAGCTGTGTGATGACTTCAGTGAAGGCACTCTTTCATTTTTCACTGGGCTGGAAAGTAGTAAGGTGTGAGAACTGCTTCAGTTCCAGCAGCTCTAGGCACAGATTGTTTTCACAGACAAGAAACAGTGTAGGAATGGAGGTAAGAATATAGAGGAGTACAATTTTTTAAGAATTAATGATCCAGTCTTGCCAGTGATCATTTTTATGTGAAGTGCTTGCTGCTTAGATTGCTCTCTACAAAAAGAATGTTATGGGGGTTGCATCTTTTATTGTTCCAGTTTGAGTTTTCCTGGTGCTAAAACTTCAAGAAGAAATTGCTATAATGAAGTAAAATAGTGATGGATGCTGAAATAATTTCTTAGCATGACAGCCAGAAATCAAAATGTGACAGTATATTCCTACAGATCAGAAGAGCTTTTTTGGGGAGAAGAAGGGGAGTAGTCCCTTAATGATGTGGTTTCCTGTCATTACTGGCCTTTCCAATCTCTAGCACTGGGTAACAATCACATATTTTTGTTGTGAAATCAAGGTACATAAAGCATCGCTGATAAGAACTATTATCTGGGAAAAAACTTAATTTTGAATACTTAATTACCCCCTTGCCAAACAGAAACACCTTTTTAAGTGAAGATGGCTGATGGTTATGTCCCACTGATTTCAAACTCCCCATGTATTACATGTAGACATGTTTCAGCTGTCTTTTTACTGACAGCATAAGATTTTCCCAGTTACCTCTGGAAGGATTTTGGGTTGAGTTTTGGGGTTTCTTTTCTGAGAAAAGGTATTTGAATAACTCTCTCTTTAAATTCCTATAGCAAATTAGCCAATTCCTAATTGAATTAAATGAGCTTGTACTGTATGCTATACCTCAGACAGATTAATACCTTAGATAAATTGTCTTTATGCCTCCAAATGTGAGTTAGTCTTTTGATTGTAAGTGGAAGCAGTGAAATAAATCCCATGGCAGAATTCAGGTTAACTGCAGAATGAATTTACCTTGAAGTCTGGACCCATCTTAACCAATGTCATTTTGCTGTACCTATTCTGTGAACATAACATAATTTAAGGTCCCTTATGAATGATCCCCATCCTTGCCTTTCCTTTTGCAAGTTCTTGAGGTATTCTTGTCACACTTCAAAAATACCATGTCCATGGATTTTGTGGCTGAATTTCAGGGCAGTCTTTCTTGTTGCCCATTGGTGACAGTGGCAACTGATCAATGTAATCCACTTCCTTAGCCCTCTTTCCTCTTAAATTCTTTTTTCCCCTTATTGTTTACATAGACATTGACAGTAGCTAGCCTTGGAGCTGAGAATCTTATTTGTCAGGAAGGCCACTACCATCTACTGTCCTGTGTTTTCCCACCACATGTTCTACAGTAGAAAACCATGTGTTGCTATTATGTTGTTTTTTTTCCCTGTGAATGAAGTGACCTGTTTCCTGTTAAGTGCCCATTCTAGGTATATCCAATTGTATAACTTTTTATGGTGAGATGATAGCTCTTTTGATCAGGGATAGTCTCTTGTTCCATGTGAGCTTATTTTTTTAGTGCTCGTTGTCATTTTGGGACTTAGAGCAATCATTTCAACAGGTATCATTAATGATAATCTCTGTACAGCTGAGAATTGTCATTGAGCTGCTCTACACAATCATATCACAAATAAAGCATCCATTAATGTAAATGTCTTCAAAAGTGTTCTGAAAAAAAGAAGAGGAATGTGAAATGTAGGTATACAAAGGGACAGTTATTTAGTACAGGACATAATTATGTTGTTTATTGTTATGTGTTGCATATATGTTGCTTTCTGGCATAGCTTTAGCAGCATGATTTTGTCCAAACAGTTTGATAGCCAAATAGGAAGTTCAGTTCCAACTCTTACTGTTTATAACTTGGCTCTATTTACTAGCAGAAAATAAAGCCTTGCAGGTACTGTTAGAAAACAGAGTAAACATTAAACAAGCACTTGGTTTTTGTTGGGCTCTGTCACTTAAACAGCTGTATTGACACTGTGCCTTCAGACAGCTCAGCACAATAGGCTTAGTTTGGTAAACAGCAGAGTGTGTTGGTTTGATATAGAAGCTGTGTGTGAACATCCTGAACTGCCTGGCAGGAAATGGCCAGGAGCTGGCAGAGAACTGACTCTGATTCAGTTGATTCACTACAGTAATGGGGTGCCTGGGTCTGCTCTGGCCTGCTGTCCCTCCACTTGCTAATGGGTGCCAGACTGTGTGGGTGTGATCCTGCAGCTCACCATGGTATGTCTGGGCAGCAGTAATGGACAGTGCAAAGAGGTGTGGTCTGTTTGGGAAACCTCTGGAAGTTCCTGTGAAGGAGAAATTGAAGTACAGTTCCAACAATTCAAACCCTCCCTTGGTCGTTGTTACTGCCCAGCTCATTGGAACATCTCATTTACCTTAAAAAAAACCCCAAACCAAACCAAACCCCACATCCCGTGGAATGTAACGACACAAGTGCCTCCTGTAGCTGTGTTATAAATGAAACTGTCAATTAAATCGAATTAATAAATTGCGCGAGCCAAATTATTAATATAAAAACAAACAGAATTTATTTAAGGATCAAATTGACAATTTTGAATAGCCACTATAAAACGGCAGAGCCAAGCCTTGGTTCTTGACCCTGGGTGACACATACACAGCCCTGAACACCAGCAGTTCGGGTAGGCAGTGCACACTTTGAGGTTTCTGAGTCCGGTTTTTATACTGTTTTTCTTGCCTCTGGCTAGAGAATCCTTTGTCTTTTTCATATTCATCTTGTCTTCTATGGTCCTCTGGTCCAGAGATCAGGGGTCCTGTTCAGATGTTGATGTTTCCAGGGACTCTCTTTGTGCTTTTGGTTGATATTTCCAGGAACTCTTCTTGTGTTTCTGGTAAGGGATCTGTTCAGATGTTGATGTTTCCAGGAATTCCCTTGTGTAATTAAAATGAAGAGTCTTAGGTAAGAGGTCCGTTCATCAGCAGTGTCCAAGGAGGGCCAGATCATATCTGTTACTCCTTTCAGATGGAAAAAGGATCCTCCAAGGGCAGAGTGGATTTGGAGTAGGTTGATGTGCCAGATGGATATCTGGCTTCCTGATGATGGGTGCTTGATAGCTTCTCCTGTAAGGTCTGCCCTGGCTTCAGATGCAAATTTTACCCTCAGGAGAAGTATTTTGTAACTGAGCAAGATGCCAGGAAACATGCCAAGGCACATTCCAAGCACAACATATTTGGATATAGGTACAATCTAATACATCCTATGTACAATCTAATATATCTTACATTCACAACTAATCTCGATATCATTTAATTCCTTATGAATTTTGACTGATGTATAACAGCTGGAACTGCTGAGGTGTAACTGTGGCTTTTTGCCCTCCCAGGACCACCAGCCTTTTGCAAACGCCCACGACGTGCTGGCGCGCTCGCGGAGCCGCGCCAACGTGCTGAACAAAGTGGAGTACGCCCAGCAGCGCTGGAAGCTGCAGGTGCAGGAGCAGCGCAAATCCGTCTTCGACCGGCACGTTGTGCTGAGCTAATTGGGGCTCAGGGAAGGACCCCCACCCGTGTGGAATAGTGGAAAGAGCTGACAGAAGTCTTCCTGATCCTGCCAATTCAGAAGAGTTTTCTCGAATGATTTGTTCTTGATTTAAAAAAAAAAAAATTAAAAAAATTAAGAGTGTTTGAACTTTGAAGGGATGTACTGGAGTGGAAGCAGTTTAAAAAGATTAGTTATCCAAAAGCTTAAATCTTTATGTTTTCAAATGGCTTTTACTAACAAAACTGAAAAGAGAACAAACCCTAAGATACCTTGGGTTGCCACTGTGGTACATTATTTACAGTTGTGACTTTATGGTGGTTTTTAACTATATATTTCTCTCTACTATTTATGTGGTTAAAAAGTACCTGGGAACACAGTAATTACTTACAACTCGCTAATCACTTTATGTAAAGACCTTTTGTAAATATACGTGGATTTTCTGCTGATCAATGCTAGGTACTGGAAATCAAAGTCTTGCAGTGTAGTTTTGGTCTCAGAGAATGAAACCCTGCTAGCTGTGTTTATCATTTGGTTTCTTGCACTCATACTTTCAAGATGCTTGTATGGCAAGTGGTGTCTGCAGATTTAAGGCAAAACATAAGTGGACACTGACCCCTGGAGCTGCATATTTCAAGTACTGTGATGTAGATAAATTCAAATGCAGTGCACATTCAAGACAGTGTTGACATTTTGTTCTATTTTGCTTTAATAGCTTAATATATTGTAGGTGTATGATAGATCTTAAAAAAAATCTTTCCCTTTCTTTTCATGGGTAAAATCTCAGGAGTTAGTATATGATGAAATATTTATTATAAAAATCTTCCTGCATTTGTCTGGATTGATGGTGTAAGGCACATACTTTCTCTAGCACCTGTCATCTTGGGAGTTAGGTGTATTTTTTTATCTGTGACTCTGTACTCATCTCTCTTCAGAGGTTATACAGTTGCTAGATTACTAACTTTCATATATCCCCTTTGGAATGTAACAATTAAAGATAAAACTGATTTTTGAAAAATGGATCTGCATTATCAGTTTGTCATCATTTTTCTCCCTCATTATGCTGCATGTACATTCCATCCATAAAAGCACTTCTCTAAAAATGCTTCAGAGTAGAAACGTTCAGTGATGAGGTAAAGAAAGGCTCATCAAATTGCTAATTGAAAGATGTTTTTAATCCCTGACTCAGATGTAGCTGGACACATGCAGTTACATTAATGTGTGACACTTTTCAGTTCTGGTGTGGAAGGAGGTGGTACATGGAGGAATACTCTTGTTTCTGGGTGCAATTTTGGCTTGCTTAGTCCCTGCCTGAGGGACAGGCTGTACCTGTGGTCATAGCTCTGCCAGGTTAGGGCTGCAAACACAGTTGCCCCATAACAACATCTGTACTGACTGAGCTCTTCTGCAGGTACAGAGCTTTGTTTTCATGTCAGTCCTGTAAACTTCCAAAACTGAGTTAAGCTGGAGGGATTTAAAGCAGGTGGTGAATTGGTGGATTCACAGGATTCTTGCTTTAAATTTAAAGAAAAAAATCGCACAAGGTTAAGAAAAATAAATTCAGGCTTGGGTTCAGTTTTAGCGTTCAACATTGCCCTGATGAGTGGGAAGCCATTCAGTTGGTGGTGTTGGGTTACTGGTTATGACACTGATGTACTTAGAGCCCACTAAAGAAAAATAATGCAACCTGTTTGTGGAATACATGCATTGTTTGTTGAATATCCCCCTGTCCACCAGTCCTGGGAGTTGTTCTACCTCTTGACTGCCTGTCCCATGAGTCCTGAAGTGTGGGAAGGAGGAGGCTGGGTACAGTCCTGTCGCCCACACAGGGGCAGCAGAAGGTGAAGCTTTCTTTCCTTGAAGAATGACAGTGACAAGAAGCAGGACTGAGTGTATGTACACCTTTTGGTAGTACAACTATTTCTGATCTTACAGTGTCTTCTGAAAGTTTTAAGCTAAACTAGCTTGGGTTTGGACTTTTTTGTGTGGTGATACTTTGATCCATAGAAGGGCCAAACAGTGAGATTGTCTTAACTGTCAATCCTGTAAAATGTGGGAATTTTGAAGATAGGTGTCCTATTTCCTTGCACCTGTACAATTGCACTGATATATGTGGTATCTATGTACCTGTATACTTGGCATTATAGATTCCATACTGTTTCTCTTTTTAAGCAAAACTTGTCTTGCTACTGATGGCTCACTGTTTTCAAATCTTCTCTTATATATATTCATCTTTTATATGATGTTATACTAAAAGAATTTCCCAAAATTACAGGTATAATGATTAAATTTAAAGGCATTATGGTGACTAATAATGTGTCCTCACCTCTAGTGCAGAGAAATCCATAACAAATTTCTAATAAAATGCTATTCTGTGTTTAAAATGAAGCTATGAAAATGAGTTTGCTTATGCCTTGATAGTGAATATTTACCTAAATTCTAACTTATTGTTATATTCAGACATTAGAGTACAAAATGCCAACAAATGAAAATACTGCTTTGTATTTTCATTACTATACTGTAGTAGTCTGCAACAGAATGCAAACAGGAAGTGAACAAGCCACATTCCTGATCACTTTTTCAGGTGATCTGGATGTGTTCAATTACAGTTTCAAAATTTCTAGCCCTTAATGCCAAGTTTTGTTGCCATCATAGCTGTGGTGTGGGTGGAAAAGCCCAACCAGAAATGAGCAGATCTAACTGTAAGCTACTTTGCATGTTGTCAATTGACTATAAATTGCAGCAGTCATTGACTCAGTGGAGCAAGCTACATAATTGGGGTAAGAGACTTGCATGTTGCTGTATCTAGCCACAGATCTTTACTGAATATCAATGTTCTTGTAAATCACTTCTACTAGCCATTTACTAACAGTGTATTCATAGCTTTTTAATGAATCCTATTTAATTTATAACCTGTTTAATAAGATGCAAAACAAATGGAATAATAACTTTTTTTTTTTTTAATACCATTCAGATATTTTCAGGTATTCATCACTCTTACGATAGCCCATCTTGTTTGCCTGGATTTTACTTTCATCTGAAGATTGGTGAGTCTCTAGTCTAACAGGAGAATGTTCTAACACTTGCATTTTGCACTTTGTGCAGCTGTTGAGACAGCAGGTAACTGTTTTAGGTAACACTTACATGGCAGGAATGTCAGTACTAAGCAACAAATACTGCCATTATCTCTACTTGAGGGGTTGTGCTGGTTTTGGTTTCTTGCTCTGGAGTGATGCTGTGCTGTAATTTTTTTTTTTTTTTTGCTATGTAGCTGACTTTTCTTCCTCAGTGTTTTGAAGTTGTTAACAGTGGAAAGTTTTTAGCCAATAACCCAACCTGTGTAAGTAGAAAAGGGAAAGTTGGCTGTCTGCTATTTTTATTTTATGAAGAGTGTCTATTCACCTCTGACTTTTTTGCATGCATATTAATGGGAAATGGATGTGTGTTCATGCTTTTAGCCTACCTACAGAAGTACCTGTTTAAGATGCATGTGACTCCCACTCATGCCTAATAGCTGTAAATGAATTCTTCACTCTCAGGATTTCTGTTGTGAAATCTGTGTGCATTAGAAAAATAGACAACTCTGCATACAGAGGCATTTTTCATAGAATATGTTATGGGAATAGGTCGATACCAAGTAAAAATTCTTGGTATAAATGTGGCAGGTATGAAGTCATTAGAAAACATTACATTATCCCCATGTCCTTGTGAAGGATTAAGGGAATCCCTTTTATGTTATGGAACCGTGATTGGAACATCTGAAGCTCTGCCAGATTTCTGTGAGTATGGAATCCAGAAGTTTCTAGTAACCTAGTTTAATCTTCAGGCATGGTTTCCATTTTAGGGGATGTAACAGCACCTAAGGGCTTTAGACAGCAATGTATGGATGTACAAGTGGATGTGAGAGAGCATTTTGGATCAATTCTGTGTAGGCAAGTATTGCTTGCAGTCTGTGAGGATGGCCCACAGTGATTCTTTAAAAATTAACTGGTTATTTTAAATGTGTTTTAAGTAGCTATTAGGTAACACTCATTACATTCTCAGCACTTAGGCTGATCTTTAGCTGTTTGAATAAAGATATTGGGAAGGCTCTATAATGGAGCTTCTTATGAACCCCTGCAAGGTTATCTTTGTAATAAATATATCAGAGTGATTTGAGTGTTACACCTGCTGTAATGCTGCTCTGGAGAGAGGGTATGAGCCAGGCTGATTTACAGGTTTCTAGCAGGGCCCCAACAACTGTGTGCCTTCCCTTCTCTGTATTATTAGGACATGCATTTTTCCTTTAATAAATGGTTTATTTCATAACCCTTCAGCAGCAGGATTGTCTTTAGTATTCCATGCCTGTGTTTAATCTGCAGGTGAGTACAGAAGGTGCATGAGGACCCAAGGAGATGTTTTTAGATTTAGTAGAAGTTCTCTCGTCTTTCTAAGTTCTCTAAACTTCTTGTAAATCTCTGTATGAGTGGATGTAATACCTGACAGACATGGAATTAAGACTGAGATCCATTCTCTGCACAAATTTTCCATCTTATTAGGATGATACATTGAATGGGGCATCAAGTGAATAGAAAGAAAAATAATTTGTCTTTGAAGGCTCTTTGGTATGAATATGGAGTCTTTTACTGGAATTGTAGATTTAGGTTTTTTCAGGGAGGGGACAAAGGTGGGGAGAATGCCTCAGATGCTGGCCTGCTTTATTTGTTGTCTGTAGATGTGTAAGTTTTGGTGGGTTTGGAGCAAGCCAGACCTATGTGGGATACGTATAGGTAGATTCTCTTAATTTCTAAAGCTGAGGTGAAAGGAGACTGCTTGCTGTTTCCTTCAGGAAACTTCAGTGGCTTTATTAATATCTATTGTGTATTAATTTAATCAGTGTGACTGCACCTTCTTGTACTTTTCAAATGGGACGTTGTCTGTTCTACCTAGTCTTCCAACACCATTCTGAAAATGTCCCAAATGCATTAAAAGATCTCTTCTGGAAGCTGTCAGCAAGGCCAAGTGTTGGTAAGTCCAGGTGAATTTTTCCTACTGTTCGGTGTGAGTTGTTCAAAGTATTCTGTAATTATGTGTTTCCAGGCTAAATGCAGAACCTGATGGATGGCAAAAGCTACTGTAACCTCATCTGTGCTGAGGCTCAGCACATCCAGCTGGCAAGGCCTTTCTGTGCAGACCCACTGGTGACGTTTCACGTGTGCCCAGAAACACCAAACCAGGTCCCTTTGGCTGAAGATTTGTCATTCCTTCCTTTCGTGTCGGAGCATCTCATCACAGAGACCTTCTACAGTGAGCCCTGCCCCTTCCCCTACCAAGTGCCCCATTCCAGTCTCCACAGAAGTGAGTACTCCTATGGCTCAGCTTTCATCAGGAAGAGGAATGAGAGGGAAAGGCAGCGTGTTAAGTGTGTCAACGAAGGCTACGCCAGGCTGAGGCACCACCTGCCGAAGGAATACTTGGAGAAACGGCTCAGCAAGGTGGAGACCCTGCGTGCTGCTATCAAGTACATCAGCTACCTGCAGTCTGTGCTGTGCACCGAATCTGTGGTGGCAGGAAAAGGTGCCCTGGAGCCAAACCAAGCACCTAAAGCCACTCACAAACAAACCCAGTTTTTGAAGACGATCTAAAGCGTTCCAAAGCAAGCCAAAGGTATCCTGTCTGGGAATGTAGTAGCCACTGTGTTAATGACGTGCTTGTTCCTGGCACTTGGTAGGAGCAGATCGTGGCACACGTCAGTGTCCACCCACACCAGAGCTTTAATGTTGCAGATAGTAACTACACTTGGATGTGAGAAAGACAGCTGGGAAAATCTCAGCTGAATGACCTAAGTTAATTCATGAAAATCAGAATGCATTTCCAAATTTGTCTCCAAGCTAAAAATGTAACACCTATATGTGTGAAGTAACTGTATGTATCATCACAACCTGCATGCTTTAAAATAAAATCTTTCTACTTATGGGACTGAAATTCTTCTCATTTTCTCTAATGTTGCTGGTTTACTCTCACATGCACTTCCTTAAAATGTTCAATCTAATTGCCAGTGTTTATTTAAAAATACCCTTTTAAAGGTTCCAAGGAGTGTTGTTAGATGCCAATAGAAAGGATAATTTAGTTTAAGAAGTGGAAAAATAGAGTAGGGTAGGAGATCTCTGAAGCAGAGTTACTGAACATAGGAAGAGCATGAAGTTTTGCAAGTGCTGTTCCATCTTTCCCTTATTGCTGAATATTTTAATCACATTGAAAACTTTTGACTTTGCATAATTTTTGTTGAAAATTGGATTCTTCTATAGATGTCAGTGCCCTTAAAACTTACTACGACTGCTTACACAATACACAGGAGGGCTGGCAAGGTTTTAGCCATAAAAATAATCCTGCAACAGAAACTTTTTGGGACTTTGATAATCATTGAGGTCTGGAGTGGTCCTCCCCAACCTCCCAGTCTGTTCCTCTGTACTGCCAATGGTTTCAGTTAAGTGTTATAAAATAGAACTGTGTGGAGGTGATGAAGAGAATTTAGCTCATAACTGGTTAAATGTCCTTAGCATTTACTTGTGTAAGGGAATCATTGATACTGAATTCTGCTGACAGAGTGAGAGCATGTAGGCTGGCTGTGCCAGCAGCATGTACAAAAAAATGGTTACAGACTTCCTAATTGATGTATCCTTCTCCTTACCTGCAGTCATCCCTCCCTGTTACATTGTTTTTATAGCAGTGCATTGAAACATGCCTAACTAAACGCAATTAAGTATTCCAAGCCCCTCCTCCCCCCCCCAAAAAACACAAACAAAACCAGCCAAACAAAAAACCAACCCACAAATGTCAACTCTTTGTCTTTCTTCTAAGGAGGAAATGGAAATAAGGGATCCCAGCAGAGGTTAACAGGTAGATTTCTGCATTATAATATGACACTTTTGATAGACACTTTGAAAGAGAGGGGTAGAATTCATTAATCCTTCCTCCTTACTGTGAAAGGAGAAAGTTGCAAAGTGATTTGACCTTGGTTTGTCTCAGCTTCAACCTTTCTGTGCACATTTCAAACCAATTTATTTGTCACACCCTGTGGTGGTAAGCTTTTTTTTGAAGTTTTCCTTAATCTGAACTGTAACTTTGATGCTGTTTTTTGCCCTGCAATCATAGGCAGAAGCCTAGAGGACACTGAGCTCTCTTGAAATGCCTTCCACGCCCCTGTCCTCCTGCAGTGCAGTAGGTCCATGGGGAGTTGAAAATTGGGCAAATGTGTGGCAGTCAAATGGTCCTCTCTGCAGTCACATTCTGCCAGATTTTAACCAGTAAGGTCAGGATGTCCAATCCTGGGAGTAACAACTGTGGCAACCTCCATAGCAACTGGGAAACACTGGCAGCAAAAGGCTTCTTGTCCAACAGGCAAAAGGGTGAGGTTTCTGCAGTCAGACTAAATCCAAATGGACCAGATGCAGTGTTACCACTAGCTGGTAAGTCTGAAATACTGCTGTGCCAAAGTACTTGGAGTTATCCAGAAAAAAACAGCACAATTGCCTTTTTCAGTGCACTGTTTTGTGTAGAAACAGGGGGCCCTACTCTCAACTGAATGGTGCTAAAATGTACTTTAGTGCAGAAGTGATAGTTTCCTTTCTTTGCAGAGTATTACTGGTTCCATCTTGTTTTGGTTTATAATAGGAGTTTGTGCAGTTATGAAATAAGTGGATATATTGTGCTGTTTTGCTGACTTAAAGATGGATTTTGCAGCAATTAATCCGCTCTTCTTGCTGGGTTTGCTGTGCTAGTTTTCTGAAATAATGTATGTATCTGGCAGTCTCCATGAAAAGGACTTGCAGATCATATTTCTTAGATAAGAGACAAAATATCATCTAAACATGAGTGCTTAAACTGCATTTTGTAAAATAAATTAAGCACTTAAATTTTATATGTTGTTGAATTTCCATGCAAATCCTAAGTGTTTCAAAGCAATATTTAAAAAGAAAATATTTATGGAAGGTAGTCTACTACCTCTTTTGAAATTACCAGAGATAGCATCACATCATTGATCTTACTGTGACAGCCTCTGAATAGTTATCACTTGTCACATCTGAGTATCTCATTCTTTCTCCTTGCAAGCCATAATCCTACTGTTAATAAAACATGACAGGACAGCTGAAAGATCAAAATATTTCCTCTTAATACATCACTATAAATAACAGGGAAATGTAATCTAACATCAAGTTCAAAACCTGTCACGTTTACTCAGCTTGTCAACTTCAGCTGTAATTTCTGTCTCAGCTTGTAAAACAGGGAAGGTTTGGCTGGGTCTGTGTACAGAAAAGCTTTAAAGGAAGGATGTAGGTATAAGAAAGGAGAGCTGGGTGTTACAGAGGGAAATAATTGTTGGAGGGAGGTAAAAGTTATTATTTTCCTGGGGATTTGCACAGCATTTGTAGTTTCCTTGGGTGTTTCTGCCCTTTTTCCTGGTTAGGATTTGGGTGAGTAAAGATAACGGAAGTCAGTGATGTGAGTTGATCTGCCCAAATGCCAGTCTTAATCATTTGAATTCAGTGTTTTTAAACAAAAAATAAACAAAACTACCTTGAGGTACACTGGGCAGCACTTGCTTGTGTTAGAAATGTCAGTACATTGTCTCTTTTAGTCCAACAGATCCCAACTGAGTCCTGCAGGTAGCAGCTTTTCTGAGAATGGCTCGTTTGGAAGGGTCTCTTCCCAGGGGTCAGAGATATTGCAGCGTGAGGCCAGCTCTGGACAAGTTCTCATGTTCCAGTGCCATTTCTACAGTTAATCCCTGCTGCAGGGGCTCTTTGGTCGTGTACCCTGCGTGGATTGCTGAGCCCCTCACTCCTCAGAGGTAAAATCAAGTTCCTGTTTAAGTCTGTGATTTGTTTTTGTCCATGGTATCTATTAGGATAAACCAGGCTGGTGTGTCAGATTAATAAATTAGCAGCTTAAACATCATTTGAGCTTTCCCACCCCTGCACTTGCAGTTTTTTAGATGTATTAACTAAAGTCTTTTGCTACCTTGGAGATTATGAAGAGCAAAGCCTGAGTAAGCCTCTTCTCAAATAAACATTCCTTTAATATTATTGGGATAAATAAAAGCATCTTGCATTAGCATCCATCATCCATGAAATGTTTCTAATGCTTTGTGACAGGGGATTATTTTCCCAGTTTTGAACTAGAACCTGTCATCAACCACAGCTTTGTTATTTACTTCTCTTCTTTGCTGTTGCTTAAATGCTCCAGTGTAAACCCTCAGCTCCAGCACTCTGAAGTGCACCCACTGGAGATGCATCCTTTCTTCTGATCTGAAGGGTTGCATTGTCTTGCCTTGTAAACAGCAAAGGGGCTGGTGCAGGCAATGCTGGCCCAGGATTCCAGCATGCCCCCAGCTCACTTCCTGTAAACCCCAAAAGCAAAGAAACCTGAATAAAAGCAGGCACTGATGTGTTTTTTGCAAAATCAAGGAATTATCCCAGCACAAGCAAGTTTTCTGTTTCTTCCCACACAAATTGGCCTGTGGGAGTGCTACAAAATGAGGTGGAGTGTTCCAGTTCTTAAATCTTACACGATTATTTTTTTTCATGACCTACAGAATCTATTTCTTTCAGGGCTGACCCATTTTCTTTTCTTCGAGGTGCCAATGGATTGGCCACTGCCTCCCCTCCCCAGGCCCAGCATGGAAGAGACTGGGGGGATCAGGGGGCATAGACAGCAACGTGCCTGTGCTGGTGAGAGGGGAACAAGATGGATTTTATTACCATGGTACAGTAAAAGAGGAGATAGAGGTGAGTGATGGGTGCTGTGTGGTAGCTGAGGGGGTGTGTAATAGGGAGCAGTCCTCACACACCACCTGAGTTCAGTGTAGCAGTTTTTGGTTCAGCTGTTGAGATTAGAGAACAGATCACCAGGCCAGCAGGTGCCTGAGCAGCCCCGTGCTTGTGCTGGCACTGGGCACTGAGCCAGGCTCAGCCAACCTGAGTGCTGCTGCCAGCAGTGGAGGGGCTGCTGTTTTGTGTGGACACAGAGCCATCAACAGCACAGGAAAAAGGGTTTGTGTTTTATGTACACACGTCCAGCTTGAGTCAGCCACAGACCAATGGCTCAGGATCTTTCCAGAAAGGTTAGTGAAAGCTTTAATTCATTGGTTTGTTAGCACTTCAAACTTAACACAAAAAAGAGCCTATTCTTTCTCAAGAACAGGGAAGTACCTCGTCTTATTGTTGATAAAAAGCCTCTTGACAGATAAAAATTCCCAACAACTCCCCCCACAAAGCAGAGCTGGTGTTGTATGTAATGGGGAAGGACTTGGACAGGACTGAACAACAGGTCTGAATGGCTTCAGTGTCCCTTGTTCCTTGGCAAACACAGCAGGGTTTGTGAAATACACTTGTCTATAGATTTTTCTCTTGGGAAAGAAAATACAGATCCTAGTGGGAGTGAATCTGAACATATGCTTCACTCATCCTGCTTTCTGGTGAGCCTCACAGAGCTTTTTCTGGCTGTCTCAATGCTGAACTAACCCCACACACTCTTTTGCTACTGTTCAGACTTGTTTTGGCCTAGTCATATAAGCACAGGATGGTTTCCTAGTGAAAGTTGCATTACCTGGCACATTATGAACTGCTTTTCAGGGGAATTGTTATTTTGTTCCTGGTAACAGAGTGAAAGAGACATGTTCCTGGTAGAGTTTGCCAAACCACTTGTGTCACGTGGAAGGCATCCAGTGTGTGTGCAAAAAACAGCTAAGGATGACATCCTGGAGTATGTGAACGGGATGAAGCACTCCTTACTCCCTGGAGACAGAGTGCTGGCACCCTGGGAGCCAGACAGGGCCAGGTACGGCCCAGGAACCGTCCTCACAGGCATTGAGACAAGGGATCCCTTACGAGGTGAGAAAAGTGCTGCCCTCTTCCTCCTCTTGTTCCTCTGGAACACAGGTGAGGCTGTCAGGATAAACTCTGGTCAGGGTGCTGCTGCCAGAGAAACAGAGGTGCACAGGCTACAGCTTAGTAGTGTTCCAAGCTTGCAGGAGCTGATGGGACTGCTGATGGATATCTGTGTGTAACCTCACCAGTCTGACCCTAAGGAAGTTGTGGCCCATAAAAATGTCATCATCTGTGTCCGTGGGGGTAGCTGGGACAAGGCTGTGTCTGCCATGTGCGGGACTGTGGCCTTTTCATGACAGATACAAGTGAGACAACTATCAGGAAGAATTCATCCGAGCTTAAGCGCTCACATTTGTACCAAATGGTACATCTGGGGGTGATTTTATCACCCAGACGTAGGAGATTTCAACAGCTCATTCATTTTTCCCATGTCTGACAGTCAAGCTCCACTGACTTACCAAAATACTATTCTCAGAGCAGTGCTGCTAACTTTGGCAGCAACAACAAAAATGACTCTGTCATCGTTTTCTTGTTCATTTGATGACAAATTGGGAGGAAAGATGCTGCCAGGCCTGTTGTTTTAAGGATGGTGCCCAGGCTGCCCACTCCTCCTCTGTGACATTGTGGTGAGGTGTTAGAGAAGGGCAAGAGTTGACCCTGCTCTTTGACAGGAGTAGAAAGTACATAAAGCTGCAAAACCTGATCTCTGTGCACTGCCCAGGCAGGCCAGCTGCTTAAGGCTGCTTACTTCTTCTCTTAACAGCCTCAGAAGATGAAGAAATTATGGTCCAGTTCTGGAATGACAAGAAAGTGAAACTCCCCTGTGGTGTGGCTCTGTGGATCCCTCCTAGCCTGTGGGAGAGGATTGTGGAGATGATCCACATGCCCTTCACCAGCAGGGTGAAGCCCAGACCGAGTCAGGACACCAACTCTTGTGTTTTTCCCTGCAGTCCCAAGCCAGCCCTGATTCCTGTTTGTGCTGTATGTAGCATTGCCAAGCACTGCTTGCTCTGCTCTCCCTGCTGGCCACATTTCCACCACCACTGTGATGGTGGTATCTGTTTATCAGCCTGTGTGAGGTGCATCTGCTGCTGCCATCCCTGTGCTGGTGCCTGGTGGCCTCTTCCCTCCAGGTCTCTGGTCTTTCAGGACAAACCTGAAGAGGCAGAGTCCAGCAGTGAGCTCTCTCCAGGCCTTCTAGAACTGAAAGGCACAAAGCAAGGAGAAGCTGCAGCTGTGGCAACATCTTCCCCCTCTTCTGGCTCAGAGTGGGACCTGAAGCCATCCCCCATGAGGAGTACTGTGGGGGATGGTGCTGTTAACACAGGCTCCAGCTCTCTCGAAAAGCCCAGGCTAAAGGATTCTGCAAGACCTGAGGGGAAATACTGGAAAAGAAGCCACCACAAGTCCCATTCCAGTAATTCAGGTACCTTTTAACAACCCTACAGGGAAGCAGCTGTCAGAGATCTTCTGGGCAGGGCAGTCACTCTGCCTGCAGGTTATTGGTCTTAATACTGTAAATTTGCATATCAGACTCTGATAGAATTCTTCCCCCTCCCCACTGTTTCTGCTGCCTCATCTGGCTCTTCCTTTGGCAACACATCCCATGGAAAACTACCAGAACAATTAATTTCTTTTTGAAGTACAGATATTCCTCTCTGTTTCCTGTCATTTCCCTATGCCTTTTCTGTTGCTAACATCTTCATTTACCTGCATAGCTCGTCCATGCAGAATAATCTGAAGGAATTCCTTTCAGGCTTAAAGTGCATTTTTCTCTCTTTTGAAATGAATGTTTCTCCATTTCAGTTCTGGTTTTCACTTTTAGATTCAATTTTACTCCTTCCTAGGACCTGGAAGTTGTAGCAGCACATGTACAAAGGGCCAGCTGGAATCCAAAGCCGTCTCCACTGGGGACATGTCCAGTGTGGCCCCAGAGTGCATCAGAGTGCAATGTTGGAAGCCATGGAACAGACTCCCAGAGGGCAACTCACAGTGAAAGAAATCCTAAGAGACCAAGATTTCAAGGCATCATTGAGGGTAAGGTAATCAGTATTAATACTGTAGTTATGTAAGCAGGAGGTTTGTTTGAATAGAAAAAAATATTCTTGTTAATGGTCTGGAACCTGGCAAGAAAAACATATTGTAACTTAACTGCTTCCTGAGGCCATGCACCAGTTTTGTGATAGGTAGGGAAGTTCTCCAGTAATGAAACCAAAACAAAACTCCCAAGCCCTTAGGAAGGGCTGAAGCTACTTGGTAAAATGGAAACAATTGTCAGTAGCCATGTGAGCATTCAGTAATGCAGATTTCAATTCAGAAAGCTGCCAAATTCCCATTGACATCTACCCAATGAACTCTGTGTTGGTCCCATGGAAAGGTGCTGAGCTCTGCCAGTCAAATTGTGATAGTCACAGTCTCTGTCTCCGAGAGGTAAAAGCAGATTCTTTAGTAAACAGTCTTTGCTAAGTTTTTTCTCCAACTCCCCCACTGGAAGCCACCAGTTTAAACAGCAGATCCCTACCATGAAGCTGGGGGATACAGAGTAAGCAAACTGTGTCACAGCTAGGAACAACATCACTACCCTGTTTTTTAGGCCTGGTTTCCCCTGTGCTTTAGAAAAACTAGGAAAAAAAATAATCAGAACATGAATGCTAAAAAAAGCAAGCACAGAAATGAGGAAGAAAAAAAAATTACAGGAAGGAGGGGAAGATGAAAGAGAATGTCAGGATCAACAGAAACAGTGCTCTGCACAAGAGCATCAGGGGTACAATTAATAAATTATAGACATGAAATCAAATATTAGTTCTTCTGTACCTTCATGCTCTTGCTACTGTGAGCTGACTGCAAAGTAAAACTTGAAATGTTCTAAACTTGCATATTTAGAGATGAATCCATGAATAACATGTCTTGGTGAACAGAGAATATACTGGAATACATCTTGTATTTTCACAATTATATGCATTCACTTTAGGTAGATGCCTACCAACTTATCAACTGCATGGTTCCTACTTTCTATTTCTATTCTACTTTATTGTTTAAATAGTTACATAACTGCACACCTTTGGAACTGATTTCCTATGAATTTTCAGGCCAGTATGGAGCTCCAGGCAGGCAAGCTGTATGTTAGCAGTGTCAGAGCTGTGCACTGAAGTGACATGAGTTGCCTTTTGGTAAAACTAATAAGAAAACAGAATTGTTTTGTTCCAGCCCCAAAGCAGCAGCATGAATCACAGTAGTGGATGCAATGTGGTAATACAGGGTATAATGATATACTTTTGTTCCTGTAAAATAGCCCTTGGTGATTTTAAACCCAGAAGATGCATTGCTACTCTGAGATAGCTGAAGCAGTTTTATCATGAGATACAGGCTACATCAGAAGTGGCTTGCAGCAAACAAGTGGAGTTAGAAAACAGGCTTCCCAGAGGTGCTTTCTGGGGGGCTGATGTCCTCTCACTGCAGTCAACAAAATCCTCCTGACTTCTGAAACAGAGAAGTTTTAATCAAAGCCTAACAGCTTCTGAAAAACCTTTGTTCTTACTGTCCAATTGTGTGTTTGTACTAGCACAGAAAATAGAGCATTATTAAAGCTCTGTGAGGCAGAGGTACAGCCAGGAAAGCAGCAGTTAATAAAGACACTGAGGCTTTTTTTAGAGCAGACTTCTGAGGGATTTGTTTTCGGTGCTCCAGGAAGAAGGCTTTGCAGCATCAGAAAGACAAAGATATAAAGCAGCATCAGATGATAAATGTAAAGTGACTTGTGCTATAACTTGATGTTATAGACCTTGTCAGAGCTTAGTTGCAACAAAGCAGAGAGAGACACAATCAACCACAACTCAGTCCATGTACAACTGATCAGGTTCAGGGGCTGGAATTTCAGGTAAACTGCTTCTACTATTTACTAAGCAAATCAAGTTCTGATTTAGGTATTGTCTCAGTACCTTATCTTTATGGATGAATATATAATTTTAATAAGTGAAGAACTCTATTTTCACTCACATCAAACTTGAGCATCCTCATTCTTTATTCCAAGGTGCTACATTAAATTCCTAACTATTTGGACTTGTACATTCTGGAGAAATCAGATGAACTAGCATGAGCACTAAAAGCCTGAACAGATGCACAGCAAGAGTCCAATAAACCTCCAATTTGTCTACAGTTCTCTGGAGTTAGCCACAGAAATTCAGCAAAGCAGTTTCTGTTTGTAGAAAGCCAGAAGGAATGGAGAAACAATACAAGCTGACAGCTGAAAGTATTTTTTTTCAGGATTTAAGCAGAAGCAAAAGTGGCCAGAGGCTAAAGGACCTGCTACTGTAGATATAAACATCAAAATGATTAGCATTCAAACCACTGATTTTCATATTCTGAAGAAAATGATCTGAAACTTTAATACTATCAGCTACAAAAAGATGACAGATCTATATAGATCCCATCACTAATTCTAGATGTGGAATCTGTTCCTTTGGGAAAGTTAAGCATCCAGGGAGTTTTGTTAGTGGGACTGCTCATGTTTAAAGAATATGAACTTGGTCATAAGCTGCAGTGTGCAGCTGCTCAGCAGTACCCCCAATGCCCACAGAAAAGGGGTTTAGCCTGGTCTGCAAAGCCTGCAAAGAGACAGGACTTGAATCAATAGTTCATGTGCCTATACTGAACACCTCACACACATTTAGCACCTCTCTGAGTTGGGGTTCTAGGCAGTGAATTTCATTTGCATTTTCTTTCTTTCCCCAATTAGAAGTACAGATAGGAGAGTGGCTTGTGAGCCAACTGCTCTAAAATCAGTGCCAGCCTACAGAAGCTAATGTTCATCCATGTTCATACCACATGGGTCATGTTCTCACTGGGCAACACTGTGACACGAGGGTTCTGTCTGGGGATAATACAAAAAAAGCTGTCATCACAAAGGCTTGATCATGTATTTTATTCCACTGATTGTATCTTTAATTGTTTAGAGCAGAAGAATCTGGAATTACACAGTGACATAATTGGATTTAAAAGGCACACAGTGTACAAGCATTTATAAAAATCAGTGTACAAAGTGGGCTACATATAATTGCATTAAGTAGAAAACAAATATACAGGGCATGAAAATGGAGTCCCAAAGAGGAAGCTACTATTAAAGTGCTAACAAGAAAAAGATATTTATAGTTCATTATGTGCATTAAAAAGAACCTCATACTTTATTCCAGCTACTGCCAGGAAACAACAAATATCACAGAACAAAAGTTAAATCAATACTTTGTCCTGCAATGACATCTACTACGTGGGTTTGTTCCACCCTGTCCTCTGACATTGCTGTGACAGAATAGATGCCAGGAGAAACTTCAATGTAGAAGTCTTTGGAAGGTCTTCTGGGCTTTGAGGAAAAAGAAAAAAAAAAAGCTACATTACTGGTTAGTCATCTTAGATTTCCCAAAAAAATAAAAAATATGTGTTTGGGTAAAAAAATTACATTTCAGCTGTTACATAAACGTACTAAGATTTTTTTAATATATATAGAAGGCAGTGTGAACAAAACTGTAAAATGTTCCTGTCAGTACAAAAATTACCAAGTGCCATACTCAAAAATATTTTAGCTAATGTTTCAATCAGTGGAAGTAATCACTGTGCTGTAATCTATGTCTCACAAAACTGGAAGTTACCAACCTAGACAGTTTTGAACATAAACCTGGGAAACATTCCCTATACCAAGGGTGCTCCCACTAATTTATACTGCGGTACAGATTACATGTTTCTTATCTTTTGTGGCTCAGAAGTTCCTGAAATTGATTTGCTGAGGTGTTAGGCTTTGAAAAATAGAAACAGTTTTCTTCTCCCTGAGGAACAGGAGTCTTCAGAAAGCCTGTGGGAGGGCCAAGTGCAACAATGCCACAATCTGGTTTCTAATTGTGCAAGTCTTTGTATGCCCATTTGACTGCCTGATTGTAAATCATAATATATGTAGAGGCACTGGTTAATTTTCTGTGCCATCGAGGTCTCCAGATCTGTCACAATTTTTAACCAGATTGATGCAAAATGATAAAAGAAATGCTACCAAATACCTCCACTTAAAACCAAAGTATTCTATACACTTACACATTGCTGGCAAGTGTGAGCATGGCTGGGTGCTCTGGAACCTTCAGTCCTCTGGAAAGAAAAAGAGATTATTTTCTAATGATCCAGCACACAAAGCAAATCCAGCCCAAGTGTGTGGATGCTTTAGGTGCATGAAATTTTCCCCTCCAAGAAAGGACTGATAGGACACTGATTGGTGCCACAAGAAATTACTCTGCCTTCCCCCAACCCAACACAAGGCTTGGATCAGTCCAGGTGTTTTTAAGTCCATAAGGTCAATCTACATACATGAGTGTGTCACAGAGATCAGGTGGGTAACAACTGCCCCACAGCAAGGGAAGGAATAACCTTTCATCAAAACCAAAAGCACCTACTTACCTCTTCTCCTGTGGAATCCATCTTTCTTTCTACTTTCTTGCCATGATATTTGCAGAAGTGTTTGATTTCCTGCTCTCTGCACTTGTGGATTGCCATGGAACCATAGTACTTCTGGACATCAACAGAAAAGATGATGTAGGAGGCATCAAACCATACTTGCAGCTACTGCAGATTTGCAATTGAAAGCACAACTACAGAGATACTGATGCTGTGTATTAATTGGCTGGTTTGTTCCCTGTGAGGGTGAAAAGAATGCCTGTATCTCCAGAGGACACCTGCCTTCTGGTACAACACTGTCAGACAGGCCTGATTTTAGATGCCTGTTTCCTGACATGATATGGAGGGCAGGGACTCTGACACCTCAGAACTGAATTCATGAAAATGTCAGAAGGAATACTCTGGAAATACCTGCCTGATCAGGCTGGCCAAGAAAAGCCCTCATGGAAGAAGGCATAGTTTATGGGTCCTTAAGAGGACATGTATGCAAGCCAGGTGCTCTGCAGCCCAGTCAGTGAAGTCTGGTTCTGCAGGGCACGTCCTGCAGCACTGCTCTAAAAGCAGAACATGTTACTACTGAAAAATGAGTCAGTAAAGAAGCTGAAGTGTCCTCAAGGCTGGAACCATTTGCATAGCAGTTTTGAGAAGTGTATTTAAGCCCACAGCAGCCCTCTTCTGGTTCTACTGCAGACTTACTGGCATCTTCCCCACTGCAAATTAAACTCTTGAGTACAGTTCTGCTGCCATCTGTTGTCACCACAGAGCTCCTCCCAAGGTTACCTTTTTGATCACAGGGACCAAAAAGTGCCAAAATGTCTCTTATTTCACTTACGTTTTTCTTGTCCCTGACTGTCAAGACTAAATGTAACAAAAATAAGGCAAATAGCAATTATGACTTCCAAATCTACTGCTGTGCTTTATTCCTTGAGCTTATGCACAAATAAACAGATCTGGTTGCTTGTATTGCAGTTTCTGCAGAGCTACAAAATACTTCAAATACTCTCACCTGGTGCATAATGCTTCACAGAGCATCTCTTTTACATGGTGGCACAGAGCAAAGAAATGAAATCCAACTTTGGGTGAGAAGTGGGTAAATTTTGGTCCCTTGGTAACCCCAAACATCTCATCTTAAACTACAGTTTTAATTGTTTGCGTTCAAGTGCCTAAATGGTTATGTTCAGTTGTGAATTTTTATTTGCACTTTGTAGACTTTATCTGTGACCTTATGGGTCTGACAATTCTCCCCTTTTATGACTCTTCTTCTCTACAGAAATGAAGCAGTACTGTCTTGGCTGATGCATAAATGTGGAAGTCATCCATATTTATGTGTTCCAACTCTAATACTCTCAACAGGGCACAAGACAGACCCACAGAATAATTTAGTTTGGAAAAGACCCTTAGGATCAGAGAGTCCAACTGTAAACTTAGCACTGCCAAGTCACTGATAAGGATGAGTCTCTCTCTACACTTTGTTTCACCTTGTCTAAAATTGTTCTGGCCCATTTGTTTCAGGATTAACTGGTACCTGTGTACGTAGTGCTTTGAAATGATAAAGGAGTTGCTTAAAAGCTAATCACTTGGTGTGTTGAAGTACTGTTTTCTCTAATTTAATTGCAGATTTAGGCTCTCTATTAGCCCTGCAGGCAGTGAGCTCCCTGCTGTGTACAGTAACAGATCCCAAAGGGCACAAACTGCAGTGGAATTCTCAGAGCCTTCGGTGCAGTAGCTGGGCTGCAGGGCTGTGTTCACAAGGATGGGCTGGCAGAGGTGGTTCCCAGTCTGCCCACCCAGCAGAGCAAGGACACCTGCCAGCCAGAGCCAGCATGAGAACAGTGGAGCCGTGCATCTGTACCTCTCAATTTCTACTCATCACAAACAAAGAACTGAGCCCACACTCCTAATCCAGCAGCAACATCCCAAATCTAGTTTGACCTGGTTTTGTCTGGAATAGAGCTAGTTTTCCTCCTAGTGGTTGGCACAGTGCAGTGTTTTGGATTTGGTACACAGTGTTGATAACAAACTGATGTTTTGGTTGTTGTTGAGTAGTGCTCACCCTAAGTCAAGGATTTTTCTCATGCTCTGCCAGTGGGGAGGTGCACAAAAAGCTGGGAAGGAGTAGGGCTGTGACAGCTGACCCAAACTATCCAAAAGGAAATTCCATGCCATAGAATGTCACATATATAAACTGGGAGAGTTGTCCCAGAAGCTGACTTCCCTTCAGGGACTGGCTGGGCACTGGTCAGTGAGTGGTGAGCAACTGTACTGTGCATCACTTGTTCGTCTTGGGTTTTATTTCTCTCTCCCCCTTTCATTACAATTATTATTGTTACCATTAGTATTATATTTTGCTTTGTTTCAATTATTAAACTGTTCTTATCTCAACCCATGAGTTTTATTTTCTCCAGATTCTCCTCCCCATCCCACCAGGAGAGGTGGGCACGGAGGGAGTGAGCTGTATGGTACTTAGTTGCTGGCTGGGGTAAATCACAACAGCAGTAGTGGGGAGGAGAGGGTAACTTTAAATTCAAAACAAACACAAGTAGTGGGGAGGAGAGGGTAACTTTAAATTCAAAACAAACACAAAGGACACAAAGCATCTCTTCAGTCGAGATTCAAACTCTCCCTTATTTCCACCATCCAGAACAGGCTATCAGCCAGCATGAGTGGCTCCTGTTCCCCTGATGACAACAAAATTACTATGTCATAAGGCCCTTGCCCAGCAGAGATGCTTTGGAGCACTGGAAACATTCCATACCTTGTGACACAATGTAATTTGTGATGTCACTGACACTTCTGACTTCCTAACTATACTGCCTTTCCACCAAGAAATGGAGAAACCTTCTGCTGAAATCCATTCCGGGTTACTGGTACTGTCTACAGCCAATGCTGGCAGTGGTGTTTATCAGCCAAGGTGGTACCAGCTCAGCTGGTCAGGACAACACCGCTGACATGCACCTTCCCACACGGCGCTGAACGCCCCAAATTTCTTCATCTCAGCCGCCACCACAGGCCCGCGGGCTGCACCCTTGCCATACAATGAGCAGTCTAACTTTTGCAGTAAAAGTAGTGCCAAGAAGCCTCTGGCAAGGCACACCAAGAACATTCCCCTCTGGGGGTGACCCCTCACCTCGCATTCCTTTGAGACTCCCCTCATCACCTCCACAAGCGAAGCGAACGCTGCATTGAGGCGTTCCCGGTCTTCGTCCTGCAACGAGAGACATAGCCGGTCACTCGGCGTGCTGCTGGTGGCTCAGAGGGCCCGCGGGCCGTGCGGAGATGTGCGGAGATGTGCGGAGATGGATCCATCTCCGTTATCGTCCCGCACCCGCCGGTGCGCGCGCGGCACTGACCGGGGCCGCTCCCGCCGCGCGCCGCCGCGAGCGCTCCCGCACGTCGCGCGCCATCGCCATCCCGT
>JACBWW010000041.1:3670747-3773088 GCA_020086605.1 Lanius collurio | reverse complement strand
CCGCGCCCTGCCCGGAGGTAGCGCGGGAGAGGCGCGTCCGGACAAGGGTTTGTGTGAAAGGGTCAGTGGTGTGCCCGGGTGCTGTCCCCGCCGTGCGACAACGGCGAGAGGCGAGAGAAGCTGGAGGTGCCCAGCCCCGCCGTGCCCCCGTGGTCTCTGGCGGGAAGCGGCGCTCCCCGCCTGGCTTTTCTTTTAAAGTTTCGCGGTACGAGATAACAGGGACAGTAGGTGGCGATGGCCGGCCGAGTGACGGGCGTGTGGCTCCGAGGGCAGAGCTGCACGCTGGCGGCACCCAGTCCCCAAAGGGAAGCCCGTTCGCCCGGGTCGGCGAGAGAAGCCCCGCAGAGGCTGGGCCCGCTGCGAGCAGGATTTGCCCAAGACGCCGGTTCGCTCCCGGGGAGCCGGGTCTGTCCCGGGAGGGCAGGGCCAGGCTGCGGTCACCGCTCGGAGTTACCCGGGCGGCTTGGGAAGTGGCCGTGGCTATGTGTGAGTAGAGCCACTTGGAGCGTTCGCTAGCCTCGTGTGCACCGAGGTGGCGGTAGGAAGGGCAAAATGAGCACAGAAACTTTCTTTACGTGCAATACGGCCAAGGTTAACACGGAGGCCCTGATCCTTCAAGTCCTTCATTCTTGTTGAGAGCTTTGCTCGTTGTAATCTCTTTGGCAACCAAGAAAAATAATCCTCTCCTAGTTTACATTTTGTTGTCATCTTCCAGTTGCTTAATCAGAGCAGCAGCCAGCTCCCGTAATAAACAAGCCCTTCACAGGCTGCTTGTTCATTAAAACAGTGAAAGTCCCCATTCAGTGTTCAAATCCAGCTTAACTTTAAGTTTGGTCTGCTGTACTCAAAAGAAAATTTAGGCAGGTCGCTGGAGTGCTTGAGGTCTGGGGAACTGAACGCAACATAAACGGGGGAGAAAAATAATATGTGATAAAAGCAATGCTAGTGTGTTTGATGTGGTGGAGAAACAGCAAGAACAGACTGCTTCCTGCTTAATTGGAAGTTGAACCTCTTTGTTTGCATCACGCCTTGTTAGCAATGGTCTCCTGGAGAGCTTGAGTGGGTTTGCTATGTTGCTGCTCTTGTGAAATATACTTGGAAAGGCCCTCCTATGTCGTTTTCATAACAGGGAGAGAAAACTGTTTTCATTTTTTATTCCTGCCAGGTACTTGTAGCAGTAGCTTGTTGTTCAGGAGGTAGATTATTCCTGTTTTGTTGAAATTTAAACTCCCACCATTTTTTGATGTTTGGTGACACCGTACTCCTTTTGCAGCTGAGTAAATACATCTGTCCCAAGAAGGCTGACAGCTGAAATAGCTTTTGCTTTGAAACACACATTCACATCAGAATCCAGATGAGAGTTACCCTTATTTCCTGTACATTCATTCTTTTGAAATATAATGGAGGTTTGTGAAATGCTGGGCATTTCCACCAGATTCCTTGTTGTGTGGGATGATGGATCAGAATATCTGAAGACAGTGTATTTCATTTTGCTGGTGAGGCGGCAAAAGCCAAGAATAGTTTGTCCTGAGCACTTGTTTCTGGGTTCAGAGAAGTATCCCTGTGTAGAAAAGATCATGAGCATTTGCCTAATGCTGAATACCATTTTGGTTCCATTTCAGTCACAGGAAAGAAAGCCAGCAAGTGCTTAAAATTTCCAGAAATGTGTAGTGTTGGAATTCGTATTTCAAGTTGCCGAACACACATGCTGCTCTTTATTTTTCTTCTGTACGTAGTATTATTTGGTTAATCTATTGTGAAGTGACTTGTTTTATAAATGCCTACATGATTCATCATCCAGGAGCAGTCTCTGTATTGCTATATTCATGGTCCTGCTAACAGTTAGTATCCTGCCTCTTCTGTATTATTTTATATCAAACGGTTTGGGTGGGTTTCTCATCTGCCAAACCATCAGAAGCCGTGGACACGGGGTGCCAGGGAGGTGGCCCACACGGCGCTGTTGGTGGCCTGCGTGGAGAATACGCCATGCAGGGACTTTCTTCACCCCTGGTCCGCACGATGCCCTGGGGGGCCCTGGCTGGGCCGTGCCAGCGAGCGGGACCCCTCGGGCTCCGCTGCCCAGGGAGCAGAGCATTCCGCATTGCTGCTCCCAGCAGGCTGGGTCTGAACCACGGTACCCGGCATGAAGTTCAGAGGCGCGCCGCTGCCTCCCTCGCTCTGCACAGGTGCTGTTTTAGTGGGAGCTACCCCATGGAGCTCGGGAAAGGCCCGGGAGCTCCCCGGTCCGCAGCTCCGCAGCGGGAGCCATCTGCCCCGCGCCTGGCGCAGGAAGCGCGCTTCCCGCACTCCTCCTTCCTTCCGCTCTGCCCCGCAAGCGGCTCCGCGCCGAGAGGAGCCCAGTGCTCGTCGTGTTTTAAATAAAAACCAAGCGGGATCGCCCCTCCGGGGTAGAGCGAGGAGGAAGGCTGTCAGCTGGGGAGCTCAATTCTCTCCTCCTCCTCCTCCTTCTCCCGTGCCCATCGCATCTCCCCGCCGACCGGCCGGCCCTGCCTGGCTGCTCCCCTCCCTCCCGCCTGTCCGGGACTCGGGTTTGGGGCTGGGGGAGGGCGGCGCCCACCCGTCCGCGGGGCCAGGGCCGGGGCCGAGCGCTGCCGGCGGGAGCGGTGGCTCGGCAGCCCGGGGCTGCAGCCCGGGCCGGACTGCGCTGCGCTGGGGGAGCAGGTTTCTTTGTTGGCTGCCGGGTGACTGGTTCCCATTAATCTCCCGCACTGGCCGTGGCCGTCTCCACTTCCTGCCTTTGCATACTTCTCTCTCCCTCGATCTCAGTCGCTTCCCACCCCCTTCCCTCCCCCCTTTCTTTCCCTCTTCCCAGCTTTTCCAAAAAAGCTACAATCGCCCGGGCTGCGGGACGGGGGCTGCAGGCGGCCGGCGGAGGGAGCGCATCCCTGCGCACCCCGGTAAGGGCCGGGGAGCCGCGCTGCCGGGCGGTGGTCGCCTCTGGGGACCCGGGCAGGGGAGCGGGACTGGGGGGAGAAACGATCGCTCGTGCTCCGGGTGGCCGTCCCTGCGCGGCGAGAGCCTCCCGCCAGCGGGGCGGGCCGGGGATGCGCGGCGGCGGGGGCTCGCCGAGCGCTGCGGGTCTCCGGACCGCCGAGCCCCGCAGCAGCGGAGCCGCCGGAGGCCGTGCCAGTGCGGGCTGGCCCCGCGATCCTTGCGGGACCCTGCCCTGCCCCGGGGGAGCGCAGATGGGCGGGGGATCCTTGCGCACGGGCGGAGCGGGGGCTCGGTGCTCCCGCGCTGGTGCCACCGCCGTGCCTCGCGGGACGCTGCTTTTTACGTGGGTGGCGAGGGCAGAGGCACCGCGGAGGGACAGAGCCCGAGGGACCACTTCGGCCGGACCGGGGTAACTCCAGCCCGACTGGGGAGCCAGCGCGCCGAGCGTGGGGCTCCAAGCTGGGGGAGACGGGGAGCTGCGGCACTTCCCTTCCGATGCCCGCTCGCATCGGCGGTCCAGCCGGCTGCGGTGTTTGCGTGCGTGTTGGAAAGAGTAAAGGAGCCACCTGGACTCCGGCGGAAGACTTCGGGATCCTAGGACAGATTTGGCTGAAGAGCTAAGGGAGTTCTGCAGCAGTTCACTTGGTGGGAAAATCAGATGTCCTGCTCTTGGCTTGGTACCAAACGTTTGCGTTACTAAGGTCACTGCAATCAAAGAGTAGCGGTTACATATGAGAGAACTTTCTTATGTTTACTCCGGTTTTCTCAGTCCAATGTACTCTGAATTTAGTAGTCGAGTTGAATGAAGCCGGGTGCATAGTATTATTGTATGGAGTATGCCAGTAGTAGTGTTTTGTACACCCTGCACTGACTTGGAGAGTAGGTTTTCTTTCATTTTTATGTTGGATAGTCAGACTTTAACTTCAGACATATATTAAATAATCCAATAAAAATATCTAGACTGCTCAAAACCTGTGGAAGATGAAGGATAAAACTGTTAGTTATGGTCTGTTTTTTGATGATAGGATGATTTAAAGGGAGGTTGATTTGCCTTTAAGACTTAAGAATGTTTTATTTATACATGATTAATTAATAGCCAGTGGATGAAAATATTCCATATAGTGGAAGGGTAAGTTAACAGGGCAAAGGTAAGAGTATCATGCGTTTAAGGTGAGATTTGAAGAAATAATTTATGTTTTAGAAGCACCAAAATTTAAGTTTCATTGAGGTGATCAGGTTATGCATGTGACAGTGGAAATCTGTTACCAAGTTGACATGTAAGAGTGACATTTATGAGTTTGACCATTCATTTCCCTCTTGCTTTAAGTTTAGTTATTTAAAGTAAAATTGCAACACATTTAAAGCAATGGTGATGACTTCATCATGCTACCACAAGTATAGTCAAGCATGTTTTAAAGTTAGCTGCAGTCTATCCATGTTAACTAGACAGACATGGAACAGGTATTTGCTGCTGGGGTGGAATCAGTATCCTCAGAGAGTATGGAGTGAGGAAAGAGACTTTTGGGAAGAGGTGGTAGGGATGGTGGTGCTGGGCCTCACTGGGGCATGGAGACTGTCCTGCTCCTGAAAGTATGTAGCATGTGTTTTCCTCTTGTGTGCAGAAATAAGAGAGACCTGCCTGGCCTGGCTTTCTGCTGCTTCCTTCAGGGTGCTAAACTCCCCTAGCCAGCTCGTGCAGCATAGTCACTGCCCTTCCTGGCTCAGGGGAGGGGGAGAGGTGCCTTCTGTCCTCTCCTACCCCTGCAGCATGTTTGTGCTGTGGCTGCCAGAATGTGCTCCAAGAAGCTCAGGATCAAGCATTGCTCTTTCCCTTTAAGCAAGTGACTTAAGGTACACTGTAGCTCCTTAAGGAGTGTGTGACCCCTTATTATTGGTGACCCTGTAAACCATTGTGTAATCTGTTGACTGTAACATACCATGCCAATTTATTCTTGGTTGGGAAGTGTTGCCAAGGACTTGATGGAATAGCATGATTTTATCCACTTTATTGTTTTCATTGTGTTTCATAAACATCTAAGACCCTCTGGGAAGAATCTCTGGGGCAGCTGGGCCTCCTTTTTTTAATTGCTGGTTAAATAAATGTTGCCAGTTTAAAAAAAAATTAAAGTGGTATGCAGGATCTCAGAATGCCTGGAACTGCTAAACACTCATGTTTAGGAAGCAGGACTATTTTTAGTGTAGGGGCATTTAAAGATATGATACAAGCCCCTTGTGAAGAGGTCACCGTGAAGTACGCTGAAGAGCCCGCTTTTAACTGGAAAGCAAACCCAAGTTTCCCACAGCTGAGTAAAGCAAAAGATTCGTGCTTTTTCCACTTAACTGAAGAGGGAAAGGATGGATTTTTTTTTTGTTAGTTTACAGTAGTGGGAGTGAGGAGGCCCAAATTCTTATCATACAACAACAACAACAAAAATCCTGGTCTTAATGACACTCTTGCCTTTCTGATTTCCTCTAGTGACTGCAATGGAGATGTGGGACTGAAAGGCATTTAACACTTTGGGAGCATGGCTGGGAACTGGCAGCTGAGAATATGGTGTATCCCTTGGGATCTGTGTTTGTGGGAGTTGAAAAGTCTCTTGAATGGATCCACATTTGCCATCCTTGTCTATACCTAAAAGAGCAGGGGTAAAATTAGAAAAGAAAAGAGTATGTGTGTTGAGAACTCCAGGTGATTTGAGATCCTGAATCAGTTCTGAATATGGGACTGGGGTTGCCAAATAAATTACTGTGAATCCGGAGAAGTCTTTCCTCTGTTCATCTGCCTGAGAAATGGAAGTCCTTGCTTTGGATGGCTTAAAAGAATGTGGTTTAGGTCAAAGTTACCACTGTGTGCTCCAAACATCATATTGTCTATGAAGTCTTGAGCAGTCTAGCTATGTTTAATGTAACCCAGGCTCCTGCAGGGCAGGGGACCAACATCTGGACTGATCAGACTTTCAAAATGTACCAAATGATAATGGAGTTGATTTTTGGTCCAAACTTCATTGATGTCTTGTTTAGAGTAAGTTTAGTTTAGATTAAGAATTTGGGATTTTACTTTTTTTTTTCCTTTTTCTTTTCCTATTGCTGAGTGCCATGTGTGTTAGTTTTTCTGTGTGCTGTAAAGTGTGTGCAACTGTTGCTTTTCAGATTTTTTTGGTCTGCAGTTGGGATTTAGTTGGCAGTGCAGATAGAGACAAGTTTGGGGAACTGAATCCAAATATTTACATTCTCAATTTGGCCTAGTTTTTGTGCTTGTAAACATTCTCAGTCAAATTGAACTTTGGTGAGGTTATAAGTGGCTTTGCCAAACCTTGGAGAGTCACACCCTACAAGACCTGAAATTCTTCCTTTTGGGAAGAGTTTTGGATATGCTTTTTGGGTGTACACACATCAGAGAGTTAGTACTCATCATTTTCACCCCTTATTCGACTGCAAAATCTTTTCCTGTTTGTTGCTTTTTTTTATACGTAGAAATGTCTCATGCTGGTGAGCTGTGTCAAGTTAAATGTCATGGAGGAGAAGTCCTGCCCACTTATGAGGTCCTGTGCAGATTCTGTAAATCCTGGTCTCCTATGCTGCTCTAGAGCTCTGCCCTGGTAGAGAGGGGCCATGGTGGAGATTCCCCTCTCTCCACAGCTACTGTTTTCCTGGTCCTTGACGTTTTGTTGTGCAGAAGTTTAAGGCCTGATTTGAGCAATGGGGATGCTTGCTTATGGAGTTTTAGATTTAAATCCTCTTTTCATTCATGTAGGCTTTGAACAGCTGTTGGATTTAGTTAGAAAATTTTTATTCACTGGGGACTGAGCCTGAGAGATGTATTCTCCCTTAGCAGTTGAACTTCTGAAGTCAACACTACTACAAACTGTAGGGATAGGGATTAGCTACTACATTAACACTTTGTGGCCAACCCACCCTCTTGTGTGGGGATGCCTTCCTATTTCGGGCTGTTGCTGATAATCAGAGTTTGCAGTTAGGATAGTTTAGTTGCAGAGAGCTGGAGACTATTCTGGGATAGAGGTGACTGAGTTGCAGTGAGTTGCAGTAAGAGTTCCAGCTGAGGTCTGGAGCTTTGTGTTCTTAGCCAGCCTAGTCTGGACTGCCTTAGCTTAATCCATGGTGAACATGTTTAGAGTAATGTAACTTGTTTTCCATCTGGAGTGTATCCTCAGATAGTTAAAGCTGTTCAGGGAAATGAATGGTCTAATTCATGCAGCCAGTGCTTTTGCTACATTCTGCTGTGAGCTTCTGATGTTGGAGATGTGCTTGGTAGGTTGAGGAAGGCAGGGCAATGTAAGGTGTTCATTTTTATTGCCACCTTCCACCATTCTTTGAAGAGATGTTTGTTTGAGCTGTGTGTATAGGCTGAAAAGCTGTCAGCTGCTGCAATGTAGTTGAGAATTCAGTGAACTTGTGCAAATGGAGAAACCCTTAAGGACACAGGAATAGCACAGTGAGTTTCTGTCAGAAGGGCACCCTGTGTGTGTTCACACACACAGGAACGGGATGTTATTTCAGTTTGAGTATATCTGTCTCCTAATTGCTCTTTAAAATGAAGATGTAAGAATGCTTAATGTGTTAACATTTAGTGTTAGGACTGGTGCCAACACAGGAAACCAGGTCTTTGAGTTGAAACTTTTAACATTATTCTAACTCTCTCATTATTAAAACCAGTCACTGCATAAAGTTTTAAAGCCATAATTAATTTTATCATTTTGATGAGGTTGTCACACTGAATTACTGGTTTACATTTTTTCCCCTTAGGAAAAAGATTAGTTGTCTTCATGGAACACCCAGTCACAATCAGAGGGGACAGATGCTAACTGACTAGCACTGTGCAGAGCACTCTGCTCAGCCTGCTATTTCAAGTATTAGGGCAGAGACAAAGACTTTGGGAGGGCTGGCCTGGAAGATCTTGAAACCCTTCTTCAGTGAGGAGCAGATGTTCCAGACACTGACTCTGCTCATTGTTCTGGGAAGTCCTTCAAGTTAGGAGATGAATCTGTCTCTTGACATTTTTGCTTTCAACATTGTTATTACTTGAGGGAGTACAAATAGTTTTTGCAATATGGAATGAAATTAATGAGGAGTTCTAATGATTTTGATCCTTTGTCCTAATGAAAACTCCTATCACTTGGAGTCACGGGAAAGGGCCTAAAATCATGTTTCTTTTTATGTGGGCACATCATACTAAAGAGAAATGGGACATATTAACTGACTCACTGTGTGTGAAAGTGCTTCTCATTTGTGCCACAGGATTGTAATGATTGAGGTTTCCAGTTTGCCTTATATCTTAATCCTGGCTTTAGGCTCGCAATATCCTGTTATCCAGTGTTGTTCAAATGAGCTTGATGAGCCAGGAATATAATTTTGAAGATATGGCAAATGGGTAAAGTGCAAAAGCTTCCCAAATAATCAGCAAGCTCTGATTATTTCCATTGTTAAGTTGCAAATTGGGCTGCAGTTCCATACCACAGCTTGCATTTCACTGCCTGCTATATCTGCTGTACTGTTAACTTGATATTTGAGCAGAACATCACCTCTGCCACTCAAACTACGTAAGACTTGACTGACTTGAAAGAAAGGTGAAATCAGGATAGGAAAGGAAAGAAAGGGATCATAAAGAAGAGGCATAAAATCACCTGCACCTCCCTGTGCAGGTGTTTGTAAAGATTACTTACTTAACAATCTCCAAAACTCTTAAAATGGCATTCAGTTCTTATCAATACAATTTGTGCAGCTTTAGTTTAGTGTGCAGATTTCTGATAGTGTTTTATGGATGTATCCAGCACCATTTCTCCTGTGGAAATGAGTAAATATCTGGAATTATTTAACTGTAATGCAGGGAAAAACAAGGACAAGCACAGGGAGCTCATGCTGTCCCCTTCTTGTCACCTGTCTTGTCTGAAAGCACTTGTGACACTCACAGGTACTTGCAAGATTTAATGGCACAACCCTGTCTGTCTGATTTTGTTATTACCCAACCTCAGGGTATCTTCCAAGCCTCCCTCCCTGCTTTCACAGGTGCTGCACTTCAGCTCTTCCCTTCCCAGTGCTAAGGATTGGTGCAGAGGTGTTTCCTGCTGTGCTGATTGGCTCAGTGTTAATTAGCAGCATCTTGAGCAGAGCTCTTTGAGGCTTTTGCTGCTGTTGTTACAGAGCAGCTGGTGGAGGAACTGTTCTTTTCCTTCATAGGTGGCCTTGGGTCTGGAAAGTGAGGGGGGATGTTGCTAGGTGGCAGAGCTACCTTCTCATCTAGTGCCAAGGTGAGTTGGGGATAATTGTCATTTGCCTGCTCTGCTTTTCCTGAGGCTGCATAACTTGGATAACACAGGTAACTCTCTAGAAAAAATAAATTCAGGAGAGGCAGGGGCTCTCAGACTCTTGCCATTTTTCCTACAAGTAAAGTTTTATCTAAACCTCTGCACTTTGGGGAAAGTTGTCTGTTAGCTTCTAGGGAAGTGTTGGAAATTCTTTTCTCTTTCTTAATGTGCTGCTTTTCTTCTTTCTCCTTTTAGCCCTCTAAAGGCACTGCTAGCCCAGCAGCTGGGCTGTAATGAACTCTGTGTGTGCCATACTCTCTGCTGTTCTGCTGCAGCCAAGCTGTAGATGGAGGTGAGACCTACATTTTGTGGGTGCCACTTCCACTGTGGCTTGGGACTTGTTAGGCCCTAGAAAGGGGGTAAATGGTCACATCCACATCTTCATGCACATGTGAGCATTGAGGCTTCTTGTCTGTCATAGATTGTCCATGATAGCAGCTCCTTGAGCTGCTGGTAACATATTTCTGTGCTTGCCTGATTTTCTGATATTGACATTTTTATTTAGTGGAATGCCAAGAGAGGTCTCAGATTGTGCTTTGCACTATTGAAGAGTATCATATAGGATTTGATTGTGATTTCAGCTTTAATTCTGTCACTGTTTGCCACTGAGTTGTCTCCCTGTGAGACAGTTATCTGTGAGCTGGAGAAACCAACAGAGAAGTTGGTGAAGTTCAGCTAAGGCAGTGTCTCCCAAACAAAGCAGTAAGAGAACCATGAAGTTTTTAGTGACAGGCACATCCTCCAGAGAGAGAATAACAGTAGAAGATAAAAAGTTCTGACAGACATACACTGTCTGCCTATCCACTTCCAGGAGATTGCATCAGGAGGGGGGAACACTCCAGGATACATGGCTGAGGGGAAGTGTGTGTCTTATCTTTTCAGTTGTGTAGATCGTTGTATATTGTGATATTTCTGGCAACTGGAAAATGGCAGGAGTTAATACCTAGCTTAGAAGCACAGGCTGTGAGAAAGATGGGAGAAGTTTCTTGCTGCTGTGAGTGAGGCCAGCTTCTCTTTTGAAGATTAATGGTTCAAATTCAATCCATTATCATTAATTTTAGCAGAGAGCATTATTATGTACAGAGAGCATATGATGAACCTGACTGATTTTTGGCATGGTAGTGTTGACCCAGAACTGCTGTGGGTAGACTGATGTGACAGAGGAAAGAATCTGACCTATTCTTAAATCTGGAGGGACAGTAGAATGTTTTGCTCTGTAGAACTGTAACTGAGTTACTGGATTTGGAGGTGTGCTCTGGAAGCAGGACAATTAAGGTTATTGGCATATTCATATGAGAAATTCAAATAAGCAATGCATATTCATAAGCCTATGGATAATGGATAAAACAGCAGAAATCCAGCCCTGGAGAGCCTAGTGTTTGGTCTTGGACTAAAAACTTCCTTTTCCCTTTCCCATGTGCTTTGCAGCAGGACAGGTTGGCAAGCACAGCCGCCTGTCCAGCCCAGACAAATGTAGTGGGAAGGTCACCTGGGGTGGAGACCACACACAGCAGCTGGTTTGGACCAGGTGAATTATCCCAGCAGTGTCTGCTCACCTCTTCCTCACCTGGCACTGTAGTTCTGTTCTGGCTGTTATTTTCCAAATTGTTTCTGAACCTCCTTCTTTTCTTTTTTTTTTCCCCTTAAGTTTCCCTTCCTAGTTAGGCAAAGAGTAAAGGGCAAGTACATGTTAAGAGGCTTGTTTGTTTGTTTGTTTGTTTTGTAACTTTTTTTTTTTTCTTGGAACACTTAAGATGACCCTAAATATTGCATGATCAGTGAGAGACATTTTGATCCAGGATTCATTGACATAAAAGAGATTTTATGTGTGTGTGTTTTCAATACACAATGAAGACGTATGTCCATAACTTCTACAAACTGGATGGAGTATTCCTAAAACTGGGACTAATGGAGATGGATTATTTTCATCTCTAGGCTTTATTGTGTGGATTTTAAAAATCTAAATGATGAGGGGCTCTGAATCAAACTAGGATTAGTGGTTTCTGGAGTAGGGCAAATGACAGTAAAACCTGGGAGCTGAATTCAGATATTAGCAGAAAGATGAGGAGCTATAGAAGCAGAGTGGCATCTTTCATTTGTAAATATAAAAGCAGTTAACAAAATGGGAATAAATGAATAAAAGAGTACATCTGAGTTTGGTAGATGAGGGAAACATCAGCACAGATGAGGATCAGAAAGGTAATTCTGGGAAGAGATAATCCCTTTTTTCCTTCATTTTCAGTGTAAGTCTTAGGAAAATCAGAAATATATTGTGAGGCAGAACATTTTCTTTCGTATTGCATTGCAAGTACCCAGAGTAGTGCTTTTGAGATGACAATATTGATGCTGCTCTTCAGCGCTTCAAAAGGCTTTATTTTATTTTTCCCCCATGCAGAATGGCATTTCAAGTGAAGTTACTTTTCTTCAAAATTTGTAGGATCATCTGGTGAGACTAGGCTTTTAATACTGTGTTTCTTAACTATGTAATCTCAAATATTTATTAATGGACTAACGTATCTTTAGAGAGATGATGTTAATACTTTTTTTTTTTTTCCTTGAAAAGGAGGAGTTCTTCTGTCTCTGCTTATGTTTAGTTTTTGAGACTTAGTCATAACCATTATGTCTGGTTACAAGGAGGCAGTTATTTTGTATCTACTATTCCCATCCTTCCCCACCCCCTGTTATAAACCTGTGCCAAGAGGCAAAATACTTTCTGGTACCTCAGTGTGCAGCTTGGGTTTACATCTTATGTGGAGTATATTTATCATGACTATTCAAAAGTTATTAATTTACCCATATATTTATCATGACTATTCAAAAGTTATTAATTTACCCATTTTATTTCATAAATATTTCAAATAGAGCTTTCTGTATGTGGATTAAATTAGTCCTTTTTATGGATAGAAACAGAGGTTTGCTTTGATACACAAGTTATAACAGCAGATGTTTCACTTATCCCTAAACTTCATTTTGACCAGGGAGTGGAGGACATAAAGAACCTTTCTGCCTTCACAGCTTCTGATCTTTATTAAAAAGTCCTCAGCTCTTTATAAAGATTTGAATAGGTTAGATTCAAATAGAACAAAAAATGCTCTGGCTTTTTATACAACCCTGCTGAGATTTTCTAAGTCGCTTATGATAGTTAGATGCTCATTTTCCATTAAAGTCAGTTTGAACCAAATACAAAAATCTTCAGTGTGGCTTTGGCCTAATTGTTTAACAATAAAACATCCACATGTTCCTCTTAGAGGGAGCTCGGGATCTTCACATTAGGAATGTGCAAGCAAAAGGCAGCAACTTATTGTTTGTGTTTTCCTTATATATATCTATATATATGTCTGTATATATCTATTGAAGCAGAAAAGTACCCCTTTCTTAAAACAATTCGGCCCAATAATAACTAGTTTTCTTCTATTCTCACCCTTGGAAGGAAACAGGTTTGCTCTATAATGTTGGTGTTTCCATACTTTCCTCCCTTTGATTTTTAACCACTCTGGGAATAATCACCCATGAGGAAGAGCACGTTGATCATTCTCCAAAAAGGAATCATTTATTTTTTCTTAACTAAGTACAATGTGTGTGGAAAGAAAGAAATCTGTGTAAAGAGAGAAACTGGCAAATCTCTTGTCCAGTTTCTGCTTTTTTGCTCACTCATTCAGAGATCCTCTAAGTCATTCCATTACCTGGAACCTCAGTTTCCCTGTGCATTTATAAAGCAATACCTGATACTGCTTCACATATTCCTGAGATCTGCACATTAAAGAAACAGAAGTCACCTGATGTTTGGATTAAGCTGGTTTTTATGACACATACCTTTGCAGTTTGCTGCATTTCTTTTGCAAAGGTGGTGATGGGCTGAGATTTCACTCTGCAGGGTGGTGGCAACTTCCCTGTACCGTTTCAGCGAGCCTGAGCAGTGCCCATGTCTTGGGGAGCTCTGAGCTTGGGAAGGCTGAAATTCGTGTTTGTTCTGCACCGACACCTCTGGCCGAGCACAGCCAAGGTGTTGATGTTGGAAGGAGCTGCAGCTCTGCTCCCTCGCCAAGTATGAGGTGAAGCCCTGAAGGAAGGAATTGCAATGATGTGTGACCCAGCAAAGGGGAGTCAGGATTACTCCCTCTGAGTAGCTGGACCCTCCAAGGCACGTGAGGACTCGACATCTGCCAGCCAGGCACTCTTGTGAGAGGCTCAAAGCATCCAGGTTTTATAGGCCTGTTAAAGCAGCACTGTGCAAGGTGCTATGTTTTGTGATGCAGCAGGATTTCTGACTTCTTTTTCTCCTCATATTTTGCATTTCCTAGGAACTGTAGCTTCTATTGGGTTATACTTTCATTTAAACAAAATGCTACCAATATGCTTACACTTAAACATGCTACATAAATACCTTATTTTACTGCTTTATTAAATGTGTAACAAATCTGTTTGGCAGCCACTTAATAGGAAATGGTGTATAGGTCTCTCTTGCACATTTACTGGGCTCTAAAGTTTTCAGGTTAAATTGGGTTTTAGATATCACTTTCTTTGAGAAAACTTTTCAAACAACCTTATTTCTTTCTCAGTCCTTTGGATTCTGTCGGGACTCTGTTAGTTTTTTATACAGGCTGACTGTTTGAATTGACTTGAGTACCCCTGAAGCAAACCTTGCTGCAACCTTTTCAAATTTCACTTTTGTGTAAATGGATTGCATTTGGGTCAAATTTTTTAAAGTTATATGCACAAAATACATTATGGGGAGAATAAGCAGGTAACAGGAGATTTGTTTACATCCTCAGCTGTGCTTTGGTTTCACTGTGTCTTTTTACAGATGTTGGGTACCACAGCTGCCAGTTTTCCTCTGTTGTGGAAGGGTTGCAGGTTGGAGAAGTGAACTGCTCTCTTTTCCTCCCTCAGTATTTTTTCTGATCCTTTTCTACACATGTGGAGATTTCCACAGAGCTTGGAGCACAAGCTGAGTTAGCCAATCTTTCATGACAGCACTCTATTTTATTTACCAAAAGTTTCTTTCAGTATCATTCTAGATTTGTTGCTACTCTGGAAACTCTCATTTCCTTGTAAAACTGGTAGTGGGAGATAGTTTCATCAGGAGACCAGCCTGGCTGGCAATTTCTGGCTCAGATGGAGGAAGAAGGAACATTAAAGGACAGAAAATGCTTTCAACTTGTGTATCATGAGACTGAATGGAGGTGATTTAGTATACTGGCTGCTTGTTTTCTTCGGAGCTCTTCTCTGTCCTAAGGGAATCCCTCCTGCAAAGTCTCCTTGGTTTAGGCAGTTAGTGACCTACCCCTGGCCCCACAGCTGCTCCATCCTCAGGCAGTTTGGGCCAAATGCCAGTTGCATATTTGGGACTGAAACCCCATCTGTTTTTTTTTTTTTTTTTTGTGGGTTTTTTTAAGCCAGAAAAAGAAATCCTGAAAATATGTCTGTTTTTTGTATTTTGCAAAGGATGTTGTCCACAATAAGGGCAATGGAAGTCTAAACCTTGAACTACATTAACACACTTGCATTTTGCTGAGGTAACTCAAGTATTTAAGTGGATGCAAACAGCATGATACTGTGTTTCTTAGAAGAGGATTGTGAAGTAATGATAAAAACTCTCAACAAGGTGAAAGTAGACTTAGACCTTTCCAGTGGTTTTGTTTCCCATTTGGAAACCGGATCCATTGATTGTTTTCTCTACTGTGCTTAGTAGCAAAAGCAAGTGAATTGAAAAGCAGGGACAAGCATCTGTTTTTCCATAGCTGATACTTAACAAGATCAGATTATATATCCTTCTACAAGGCTGAGTGATGCCCAGCTGGTTTTCCCCTGGGAGTGTAGTTGTAAGAAAATCAATGCCTTTAATACCCTGCATTTCTGCTCCATTTGTTTAGAAAGCTGCTCCTGGGGGCTCACTGCACAGCTAGGATCATGCTCCTGCTTGGAATTTGCCATGACCACCTACAGTGCCCTTCCTTACTCTAAGACTGAATGTCAGCCTTTTCTGCAATGTTGTTTGGAAGACCAAAGAAGGAGAGTGGCCAGCACCCCACTTCTCTGTTCTCAGGGTGTTCCTCACTCCACTTAATGTAAAAGGGTGAAAAAATCCCAGTGTGATAGTGTGTTACCCTGTTTGAAGAAGCAGGATGACATTTTTCAGCAGGTTTGGAAGCAGTGTGGAATCTGCCTTTGAGCTAAGACTGGTGGTTTTGGCAAAGCAAGGTGTGTGATATGAGGCTGGTTTTTGCAAGGTCCTCTAAAACATTCTGACTAAACAGTTTCTCATAGGCTAAACAGACTGGGCAAGGCTCATTCTCTGGGCATGAGACCTACCAAGAGCCTGCTTGGTTCTGTCATTCAGGGCATGGCATCTGTCCCCTGACCAGAGAAGGTGTGTGTCAATGGTCCAGCCAGGAGCTGAGGGCACAGCCCTCTTGGGGATCGTGGTTTTCAAATGAGATCTGGATCAGGTCCTGGACTTCACACTTGTGCCTGTAATAACTCTGCCCAAGGAGTTATTCCATCTCTTGGATCTGAGCAATTGTTCAAGTCACTTTGAGCTCACCAGAATGTAATAATGATTGCCCTGTAACACTAATGTGTCATCTAAAGATAGCACAAGATCAGCCCACCAACACTGTTACACAATCACAAACAGTACAGATTAAATTAGCCAGTAAATCAAACCAGGAAAACCCTCCCTTCTACCCTTACCATTGCCTACAAAGATTTGTTGCTTTTGACTCCTTTTTGGGAGATTACCAAATTTGGAAATGTGAGCTATTTCTGACCAGTTTGGCATCAAGAGCAGGGTGCTATTTAAGTGATTTTATTTTATTTTATTTTGGTTTACTGTGCATTTGCCTCCACAAACTTCCTCTCTTGCTCTAAATGGATACAACAATATTTTTTCTTTTGTGGCCTTTATGCTTCTGTGGCTTTGAACTGTTAAATGAGTATTATGTTTTGCTCCAGAAGGGCTGTATTCCAGCTGATGAAGCAATTTGTGAGTGCCCACTTTTCACTATTTATTTTTCAAGGGTGTTGCAAGGTTATTAATTGTTAAATGATTTGAAATTCTTCCTTGAGGAACATCCTATGACTTGGAGCAGTGTTTAAGTAAAGGAAGGCATAAAGATGTTGCCTGTATATCTTTGGAAGTCTTTAGCTCGTATTTGTGTAGGTAGTAATACCTAGCTCTGATACAGCACTTTTCAATGCAATTCTCCAAAATGCTTTACAAAGCTGGATGGAGCCATTACTAGAGCCAATTAAAAGGTTTTGATTCAGTGAAACTTGATTAAAATATGCTGTTTTGCTTGTGCTGAACCTTTTCTGGAATTCATTTGGTGCTGGGAGAGCTTCCTGAGGAGCCAGAGTGGGCTAAAGACCTAACTGAAGCAGAAACAAACCCAGCAATTGCATTTTAGGGGAGAATGGATATATCAGCACAACTGGCTTATTGTGCAACACAAGATTTTTTGGTCTCATTCAAATATGAGATAGAAGCAAGGAATGGCACTGTGGATATTGTAATGTCCTTGGATAATTTTAGCCAGTATCTCCATTTTGTAGGTTAAGAAATCAAAGTGGAGGAAAATAAAATTACTTGCATGACTGGAATTGCCCAATATGCCAAAGATGGAGTTGGGGCTTTGAGTCTTCTGGCCACAAAGCTGCCTTTTTGCTGCTTCACCATAGTTTAACAAGGCACTTGCTTTACCACTTTTGCATGAAAACCATCATTTCTAGAACTTAAAGTTCCAAACAAAGTGAAGTGTCTAGATAAATAAGAACAGCAAAGTTTTCCTGGTCAAAGAAAAGGGAAGCAGGGTCTAAGTTCAGTTTTAAGTGCTTATACTGTAAATGAGAACAAAACATGAACTGTTTCACTGCTGATATATTGCAATATATATGGAGTTTCTTGGAGTTTAGGAGCAGAAATGGAGCTGGAATTAATTTCCTCAGAATTATAGAAAAATAAAATGGATTCCTGCTGTTTATCAGTGTCTCTAGCAATATACCTGTTATGACATCACAGAATAGATGACAAAGGGATAGTGAGCTATACCTGTGGCAAGGTGGATTTCAACTTGAAATTTTTGAAGGGAATTGATCCAGCCAAGTATCCCCCTGCTGTCCCACTCTTTGTTCAGGTCATCCTGGAAGACAATGCTTACTCTGCTCTGCTGTTGGGAAGTGAAGAAAAGGTACTGCCCTCAAGTCAGAAAAGGCCTTCCTCCAAAAGATGGCAGAGATTCAACGTCTCATTCATTGTCTTGAGATTTTGTTTTGTTGTTCTGTTTTGCAGAGCAGTCTCCAGAGGTTTCTAAAGTATGCATGAATAAAAGAGAGAAATGAGCTCCTAGTTTCTTTTGGGAATTTTAGCTCGGAGGCAGGCCTGTCTGTCTAAACCCATCTCTTGTTCCTATGGGCTTTGGCAGGAATCTAGGTGGCACAGCACCCTCCTACCTCATCTTCTGCTTTTTCTCTATACCTGCCTTCATTGTGCATGCCATGCTGTTTGTTAACAAGACTGTGGTCTCCTCAGATGGTTTTTTCCCATTGGCTGCCTTTTATTACCTTTATTCATATTCCAGTGTTGTCTACAAGCACCAGTTGGTGATTGAAGCCAGATTTCTTGCTCTTTCTACATGCATGAACTGTGTGTAAGCAGTATCAAAGGTCCCTTTTTGATGTGAAATAAGCAGCTAGAAGAAGTAGGCAGGAAGCAGAGAAATACATGTTAACTTTGATTCATTTATTGGTAGTATACTAAAAAGTGGTCAAAGATGTCACTCACTAAAAATTCTCAGAGACTGTGGGCTGACTGGGCTGTGAGCAGGTTTATACAGCACTGGTCCTGAAAAATTATGTATGGGAATCTTTGTCACATATGGGAGAGAAGTTATGTTTATATCCCAGAATATAAATGAGATGCTAACTGGAACAGCTTTGCAGCGTGGAATGTCTCTCTTTCCTTCACAGCTTTACACAGTTCAGTGCTTCCCCTTCTTCGTGTCCTCATGCCTAAAGAATGCAGACGAATAGCTGGAAAAGGTTTGTCTTAGTGCTGTCGGGTCATTAAGGTTCCTGGCCAAAATATAGCCCTGACCTCCCTGGTCAGAGGAAATTTCATCAACGGCAATATTTTCACTGAGGCTTTAGCTTGAGTGTCTCAGCTGTTGTGGATGGGGCCTGAGGGTGGTGAAGGGGAGAGATCAAAACCTGCCATACCTCTTGTTAAGAGTGTCCAGTGAAAACCTTTGTGCCTCATTTCGTGCCAGGAGAATGCCTGCAGAAGGTACAGAGAGGCATTCCTCCTGTGTCCATATTCCTGTAAAATGACAGGACACTTCCCATTAAAATCCCAGTAACAGATGGGTCTGTTGGCATCTCCAGCTGCAGAAGTTCAGCTCTTAGAAGGACCTGATCATCAGTTATGAACATGTGTAATTAACACTGAGCTGATCCTGCCACAAACTTCAGAGCAAACTGCTTCCCACAAATCTATGTGCATGGAGGTGAAGCATTTTCCTTTTTCCTTAGAGGAGCAATAGGCTTTCTGCTGCAGAGCTCATGTCTCCAGCAAGCTCTCTCTGAACTGGAGCTGTCTGCAGCTTTGCAGCACAAATGGACCCGAGCAGTGTGATCTGAGAGATGGTTTATGAAAAACACCAGAAATGTTGTCAGGCTGGCATCAGGAGGAATGCTAATACCTGATCAGGGAGAAACATCAAGAGCCAAATTCCAGGATGAATTCCAGCCAACAAATTGGAATTCTGCAGGAAGCAATACAAAAATCTTGTGGAATATTCTATATTCTGCTTGCGTTACAGACAGTTTTTTCTATATATCTGCATATAATTGAATACTCAGAATAGACCATAGAATCCTTTAGGTTGGAAAAGGCCTCTAAGGTCATTGAGTCCAGCTGTTAATCCAGTACTGCCAAGTCCACCATTAAACTGTGTCCCTAAGTGCCACATCCACATGGTTTTTAAATACCTCCAGGAATGGTGACTCAATCACTTCCCTGGCAGCCCATTCTAGTGCTTGACACCGTTTTGGTGGAGAAATTTTTCCTTATATCCAAACTTAACCTCCCCATGTGCAACTTGAGACTGTTTTCTCTCATCCTGTTTCTTACCTGGCAGAAGAGACCAACCCCCACCTTGCTACATCCTCTTTTCAGGTGGTTGTAGGAGAGTGAATCTTACAGCTTCATTAGGAAAGGTCACATCAGAGCACTTGATCCTGTGGAAAGTGGAACACCCTGACTGTGTATAAACTGAGCCTTCAGCAAATAATCCTTTGATGCTTTGAATCCTCTCCCATTGTCCCTCTGAGGAACATGAGACAAGGACTTGAAGAACATTCATTTGCAAATTAAATGTGCAAGTCACATCTGTTATTTGACAGTGTAGTGTTTTCCTCTTTCTGATAAAGAATCCATGTATGGGGAGTTGACATAATCTTCCTCAAATCGTTAGGAACTGATTAGTTTCAGATAAAGTTTATTTTCTTGCATTATTGTTGTTCTTAGTCCCAGCCTTTCCTGTTTTGTGACCCTTGTGGGAAGGTTAGGTCTCATGATGGGGCCAGGCTAATTTTGCCACATCCAGAAACCTAATGGTTTAAACTTCTGGATTCAGTTCCAAATGACCTATGTACCCATATGGTTTGTGCTGATTGCTGAGCATTGTTTTATGTATTTTCTTTATTATTTTAAAGCTTTATGAATGTGGTCACCGTTGTGTACCTTCAGAACTGGGTGTCTTTTGGGGAAGCTGAGTTTTGCTTTTTTGAGCAAGCCTGCAGTGTTGAAACAGAGCAATGCAGACAATGTTAGGGCCCTAAAGTTGTCCTTAGGGAGAGAACATACAAGAACTCTCTTCTTCCTCCAGGTTTCCCTCCTGGAAACTTGGACTACCTGTGGGACTCCCAGGACACACATTCCAGCCCACTTTTTCTCTTTGTTATCTCATACTGTCTTTGCACTTGTCCTCAAAATACAAGTGCACCTTTTGTAGGTATCTGTACCAGAATAACCACCAAAAGGTTGGAGGGCAAAGCCTCCTTTTTAACTTCAGGGGAGTAAAAAAAACCCAACCACAATCTTTCCCCCTCAAACCCCTCACAATCTTTCAGCCCCAAAGCCCTCAATCCTCCCTGCAATAAAAAGCCCCAGAATATGTAGGCAGTGACACTGCAAGAGCTTTTGGCTGACTGTTTAAAGACAACACTGTTTAGGGTGGGGGTGAGGTGCAGGTAGAATTAAACAGTGCAGGCAGATGATTTAGAAAGTAGACAGCTGTATGTAAAATGGTGTCTCCCAAAACAAAATGATCTCTCTCCAGAAACTGTACCTTGATTTGCTGGTAGCATATAGTACAAGATGTCACTATGAAGGTGCCTATACAGGGGATACATTTTGAAAAAACCCAGATTTGAAACCCACCTCTGGTGTTTTTTCTCTGTTGATCATATGCTCCATTTCTGGCTTGGGTTAGTCTTGCACATCACTGTGCCCCTTTGCAGAACCTGCAATAACTTTTGAAGTTCATACAGTGCACCTGGTTCTTGGTATCTGTTCTTGGTAGAAATCAGCTCTCTGGATTTCTCTGCCTCTACCTGTGAACAGGAAAGAGAGTAAGACTTGCTTGTTTGTTTGAAAGGATGATATGTAAAGAGGAGGAGTGAATCTCCAAGACCAAAAATAAAACAACTCCAAAATTGGACTCCAGTTTTCTTTCTGTGCCTCCAGCCTGAGCTCTCAACATGCAGAGAGTTAGGCAAGGCCAGAGTGCTCACAAGGATTGCTGCATATCCTGAGGCAAACTCTCTGGTGCCGTTCTAGTTTTGCTGTGGGGCTGCAGGGATGCTCCCTGCCACAATGCATTTAGTGCAAGTGGAAGAAGCTTTTGAAAATTTGTTTCTGTGGGAATAACAAGCTTGTTTTAAGATTTTGTTTTTACCTCAGGCTAGCTAGGAAAGTCCAGATAGCTGAGACCCTTGCTAAGCTTGAATAATTGAATTTGTCCATCAGCCCTTTTTGTGAGCAGGAAATTGTGTGTTTCTGTGATAGAGTGTTTCTGTTGAAGGGTGATTGCTTGCCAAGGTGCTTTTCCTGTTCATATATCTGACTGTATAAGGAGAGATGTTCTGAGCTCTGTCTGAACCAGATGGGTATCTTACCCTGGAATTAATCACCAGGAAAACCAGTGACCCAGTTTCCCAAGTCTGCTCTGATACTGGTTAGCTGCTGCTTCATTGGATTTTCCGTGGGTCAAAACCAAGGTGCTGAATCCCTCTGGAAAAGGTGTTCTGATATTTCTCCTTCCTCCAAAATTTAATGTCAGCTCCTGGCTACCATGTGATGCTTCTCCTAATCATGCTCCAGGGTCCATCAAGCCAGGGAGGGTGACCAGCAAATGGAAACAGTGTGGGGTGGGTGCATGGCACTGTCAGGGAGCAGAGAGCAAGGGCTAAACCATGAGAAAGGATGAACCAGGATCTGAGGGAGACTCCAGGACAGGCAGGACAATGCTCTCACTGACCTCAGCAAAGTCCCACAGTGCCCAAGTGGGACCAGGTTGGTGACAGTGACAGATTTCCCCCATAGCCCAGCGATCACTGTGCAGACGCAGAGAGAAGAGCCGGGACCAAGTTAAATCCATGCAGCAAGTCAGGCCCAGCAAGGACAGGGCTGGAGGTGGGTGAACCTGCAGCATGGCTGAGCCTGAGCTTACCCCAGGCTTCTGGTCTCTTGGGCAGTGGCTTTGGGGGTGCAAGTCCCAGGTCTGACTGGACAGGACGTTTAAGGGTTGTTGGTACACTTGGGCCCTGGCAGCTGCTCTGATGTGGGCCAAGCACTGACATAATTAATGGCATATGTTATTTACTATGTAAGAATTTCTTCTGGGCTCTGTGAGACAGCTCAGTGACTAAAGCACTACTGAGTGTGAGTAAGGAGCAATAGGGCTCCCTTTCTGGAGGCCAAATGGTGAGTTATGAATGTACCCCAGGCCGAAACATGGAAGAGTCCAATATTTCACTTCCTGAGGAGCAGACTGAGAAAGTGGTTGAGTCTTGATGAGCTGGGGCTCCTCCCTGTTGATGTCCCTTGCAGTCCCAGGGTAAAGCTGAGGTGGGCAGCTGTGTGCCAAAGACAGGGACATTTCTGTGTTAGTGAAAGGTTTAGGTGAATGTAAGTTTTGGAAAAGGGAAGGGAAAATATTGTTTTCTCCAAATTTCTAGCCCAAGACTCTTCATGGCCGGTTTGTGTCTAATTTTCCACTGTGTTGGTGAGAAAAAAAACACACACAACGAGTGCAGTGAATAAGGTCTGCCTTGAGGCTTGTGCAAAAAGCTGGCTGAGCAGGTCACTCTCCTGGCCTTGCAGCAGTAGGGTGGTGACTCAACACTTGCCTGAAAATACTCAGTGAGATTCTGAATATACTCAGTGCAGTCCTCTTAAATGAAGGGATGTGGGTCTGGTGCAGAGCTTGGAGAATTCTGTGGAAAAGCCCATGTTGACTTCAGTGGTCTTGAGAACGAAGCTGTGCAAGATTTGCAAAGAGCTGGCGCCAGATGTGCCTCCCACCCACAGCTCAGGCAGTGAACATGTGTGCACAAGGTCGGTGCCATTATGAGAGAGTTCAAAGGGAGCTCTTTATCCAAAGAGAGATGTTCATAGGCTGATCTGTCCCTCAACAATGCACTTCCACACAGCAGCCATCCACAGCATGGGGCCTCCCCAGAGAGGGGAACATCACCCTCTCCCCCAGGGCTGAGCTGTACACACAGCTGGGAGATGAAGTTACTGCATGTGGGGTTCACAAAATAAATGTGCAGGAAAGTCCTGCAGCTTGCTTGTTTGCAGTTTGATCTGTAAGAAAGGTCTGTGGTAGCATGTGCTTTTGCAGTCAGCACAGATATTTTTGGGGAGTGAGGCTGAAGTGTAGGCAGCATGTAATGATTCATGTGGAAACAGTAATTGCAGGAGTCACTATGGAGGGGGTTAGAAGTAGAGCCAGTGAATGAGAAGATGTTCTTAACCATTGTGGCCTCTTGAGAGAAGCCTGATGTGCAGATGAATATACCAGAAAGTTCTGATGGTGTGAAACCTCCTGCCTGGGGTTGGTGGATCTCATCCAAGTTGTTCTTGTTTTCCATCTCCAGACGTGCCTTTTTTTGGGTATGAATCCTTCTGGTAGAGCAAGGAAAAGCTGACCTTCATTAGGTAGAATGTGGTAGGTTTTGTTACATCCTGAATCCCTGTAGGGACACTACAGCTGTGTCACACCCCCAACGTGATGGCTGCATCCTGAAAGAGGTAGTTGTCAGCTTTCAAATAGAGAGGAAAAGCTATAAGAGAAGCACTGGGTGGTTATCAAATATCTCTGGTTTGTGTCATTAAAGGTAGTGTTGCTCACATTGGGTTGGGGTGAGCTGGTCTAGCCTTCCAGTATTCAAATTCCAGACTGGTTGATTTCTGTCCTCTTCATCTTTACACATCCTGTAAGGCTGCCATGTTGTGGTCCAGGTGCTGCTCTGTTTTGCTGGCAAGTGAGGCAGATCTTGTTTGCTCTGTATACAATTACAGTGAGTAAGGAATTTTAAAGTAGGATCTAGAAGTGCTGTCACAATGTGCTCTTACCCAATGTTATTGTGTGGGAGACAGTGGGTGGTAAGTGCAAAAGGAAAAAATCAAAAGCTTTTCTTCCTTGCTCTTGTCAACTCTGCCAATTTTAATGGAGGATTTTTTGTTCTGTATTTGGGTTTTTTCTACCTTCTTTTAAGGCCTGAAGCTAAGTGACTATCAGAAATCTCAACCTTCTCTGGCTTTTACAGGTACACAGGACGTGAGTCTCAGAGGCTTGAGATCTGTAAACCTAATAGAAGGCATTTCACCTTTATTTATCAGTAAAATTTTGTGATTTGTTTAGGTCATCTCAGAGCATCTCAGGGATTTCCTTTAAGGCATACAGAACTTAAAACCAATTGCAAGAATTTCTTATTTTTACTGTCCACTTTCTTTATGGTGTTAGAGGGAGAGCAGGAGGTGGGTCTGTGACTCAAACCCTCTCCCAGTGAGCTGAGATCCATGACAGGAGAAAGTTGTGTCTGCCTGGAGCAGTCAGAGATTGTGTTCACTAAAGGAAAAGAAACTGGCACCTTGCTCAGGGCTGGGGTGAAGAGGGAACTTCCATTGTCCTTCACACAGCTGAGTATTGGTTAGGGATGGACAAAGCCACACTTTTTTTGTAACTTATTATTTACAGCACAGTTACTTCCCTACTGATGTCACTGCAAGTATATTTAATTGTTGTAACCTCTAAGCATGGCCAAAGATCAATCAGAAGAGAATCTGGTACTCTAGAATTCCAGCTCTGTGTAAATAAATATTTTGGTAAATCCCTGAGAATGGAAGCTGTGGTCCATGGTATGACAAGCAAACCCATCAAAAATAGATTTGTTGTTTTTGTTTTGCATTTGATTTTATTAACAGACCAGATTTTCCAAGCAGGAGGACAGCACACACTGTATGCAATTTCCCTAAGAAGTACTTTCTCTAGAAAGCTGTGGGAAGAGGAAGAGAAGGAAAGGAATAACTTTTCAGTGATATTCTCCCACTGCTTTTGTCTTTCATTTAAAAAGAGATGCTAACTCATAAGGTAGAAGCTTTCTCCTGCATCAGGTTAGTACAGCTTTATGGCCAAGCTCTGCTTTGCTCCTGTTTCAGGAACTGCACCAAAGGTGAGCAGGGTTGTTTGCAGCCCAGGCCCTCTCCTCCTGTAACACCTGCTTTTCAGAGCAGAGCTTTGCAGGAAATCAGATGTGATTGTGCACTGAGAGTTTTTATCTTCCTGCTAGCCACACAGATGAGGCTAATTTGCTTCCAACGTTTTTAATATTTAACAAAGCATTTTGAAGTTTTATTTTCAGGCCCTTGGAGGTTTGATTGGTCCTTGGCACTTTTCACTACCTATCCAAGTTTTATTTGGTAGAATACAAACATGTTGAAAACATGGAACTATTAAAAAATTAAACTGATCCAATCCTCCACCAACCCCCTGCCTCCAAAATTCTTCCAGGATTTGAAGTTCTGCAGAAACTTGCCTGTTGATTCTGACAGCATGGCATGTGGGAGAAAGGTCTAAGCATCAGTGACAACCAAATTGCGTGGGGAGTAGCTAGTCACTCTGCTGCATGTTTTTGGGTGCCCTGTTATTTGTCTGTATTGTTACAGCTTTAAAACAGGGTCCTGTATGTATTTAAATAGCTGTCTGCTCCTGGTCAGCTTGGGAGCCCGGTGGCTGGCATGGTGTTTGCATTGTTGTGGACACATTAAGGACAGGAACAATCCCTTGCCTCCAGGTGTCTGTGGATAGAGTTTCTTATCAGTTATTTCAGGTCCTGCCTAGCAGGTGCAAACACGTACTTGTTCATCTAAAACTCTGGCTAAATGAGCAGTGCCTTCAAAACTACATGTCCCACTTAATGAAGCAGCCTCTGTTAGGTAGGTGCTGTGACTTTGTAGAGGACTAGCACAATTTACCTTGTATTACCTTAAATTTACAAGGTTAAACCTGTATTGCCTAATATGTGTTTGCTTTGTTTTAAATAAGTTTTACAGGGCATCATTTTTTCCCTTGATGATCGCAGTGTGCAGGTAGGAGTCACAGCATTATAAGGCATCAGAGGAGCATTAGTCATCTGCAAATGGTAGCAATCTGGTTATTATAAACTGCCTCTTTATGATAACCCATGTATTAGGTAAACAGGTGTTATAATCCTGCACTTGAGGCATTGAGATTTTCATGTGACTTTGGGTAGGTCAGTGGTGCCATGTTAAAATGAAACTTAGGTTCTAGAAGGTCTTAGTCTGTCTGTGCTGTCACTGGCTGACTCCTGGCTCTGACCTTGCCTCCAGGTGGCCTTTTGAATTGAGGATTGTGGAATCCCTTTCTTCTGACATCCACCAGTTTTTATTTTGAGGAAAAGACACAGAAAATCAGGACAGTTAAAAATAAGTTAAATATAGCATTGTCAGGAACCAGAAAGGCTTTACTTTGCCAGAGGAGAGTCATACTTCACATGTGAATGATCTTTTGACCTAAACTTAAACCATGAGTTCGGGAAACAGCCATTTATAGAATTGGTTAGGTCTGTAATTCACTGTGTGAATACAGCATGGTCTGAAAGTGAAAACAAAGATCCTTACTTCTCGTCAATGAACAGAACAAAGACTATCAAATTTGCTTGGGTTTTCTTGTTGTTACTTGTGTTTTTTTGGCTTGGGTTTTCTTTTTTTTCGTGAAGTGGAATTGGTGGGGGTTCAGAAATACTTTCAAAGAGTGCAAACCATTTCCTATTGTGGCTGGCAGCTGTTCTCTGTGTTTCAGATGAGGGGCACAGCAACACTCCTTAAGAAACAATCACTTGCAAAGAACAGATGAGTCTGAGGTTATGGTTAAGGGAGAATGCACCCCCATGAATTACTGCATTATTATATGTCAAGAATACTTTTGTAGTCTGTCACTGAAGCAACCGTTGAGTGGGATTCTGCATCCCACACTTGAAAATGGTCCCAGCTCAGCCAAATACTCGAGCATGTGCTTGAAAGCCGAGCATTGACTTCAGCAGCTTGCCTAAGGGCTCACTCAGGTCCCATGCTGGCCTGGAAGGCTGATGGAATTCTCACAACAGCTCTCATGTGGTGTTTCCTCTGGTGAGAGTGGACAGTAATATTTGTGTGCTTCCTGTGCTTGTGAAATACAATGATCACTCCCCCTCCTTTTGCAAAGCTTATTGCCTGGCTGCTGCTCTGGGGAGGTGGGTGGGTGACATCCAGTGGTGTGGTGGGGTTGATCTAGGGTGAGTTGTGCTGTGAGTTTCTCCAAGTTCACTTGTTGTGAGAAACGGTGTTGCCGTGTACATGACACAGGGAGCAAAGCTGACATGGAGCAAGCAACTGATGTTAATTGGTGTAACTGCCTCCCTTTAAGCAAGGAGAGCAAAATCAAAAAGATAGGAAGATGATCACTCAGGATGGACTAATGCTCTTGGTTTTCCATGCCACCAACCTGACTCCTGTAGCATGTGACTAGCAGGGTTGGTATGCCTTAGTCATGATGTGTCACCCTGAATGGGCTGAGACGTGGTATTACTGTGCTGGGTATGGATATTCCCATAATGATGTTATTTTTTTCCCCTCACAGTATTGTTTTATAGTTTCCTTCTTTTTTTTTTTTTAAGAGGGAAAGCACTAAATCAGTCTGAGCATGTTGGTGATGAATTGACAGACACATCAGAAAGTTACTGTGTCAGTAGGAAGCTGGTGATGGTTGGATCTGTGCAGTTGTAGGGTAGGAGGTGGGCTGTAACCTATTGAGGATATGCTGGCTCAGTTTTTGTACAGATTGCTGGGAGATCAACTTCATTCTTGTTTATTCCTTGTGTATCTATTCAGAGTTCTAAAGTGAAGACAGTTCAATGCAGAGATAATAAAGAGAAAACAAGTCTGACAGATGTTTTGTCATTTTTGGCAAACGTAAATAACGAGTGTGCAGCGCTGTACAGCCCTGCCATTGTGTTTGGAAAGTGCACATGATTTACTGCAGGAATCAGTTTGGCATAGCATAGCTGTGCCGATTCAGCAGGACCTACCATTATCCTGTCATGTTTTTTAGCAAATTGACTTTTACAAGGCAGCAATTCGAAAACTTGAAAGAGAAATGTGCTGAGCAACCCATCCCTTCTTGTCCCCCCATCCAGGCTGTGCTGGCAAATCTGCCACAGTTGCACCCACGGGCCATGATGATGCTCGGCTCCCTCACTCGCAGGCTTTGGGCGTTCCTCGTGCGTGAGCTGGTGTGGGTCTTGATTTCATTATTGTGTTCTCAAGCTCCCAAGTTGCTGACTTTTCAGCTAAGTGCAACAGTTCACACATGGCTTTCTGTCGTGCTTTGCTTTACAGACTTAATAGGAGTTCAGTGGTACAGCAGGAGTAACAAAAGCACTGTTAGCAAGATTTTGTAAATCTCGCTGCTTTTCAGCTCTGCTCATCCACAGCTTGCAGTCTCCCACAGACAGAGAAAAATGGCCAGAAAGCAGCGGGGTTCCTGGGCTTGTCCTGACCAGCACGGCCTTTCACTGCCTCTGAAGGCAGAGTATTGAGCTAGAGGAACTGCTGGTCTGACCCTGAAGGGCATTTTTGGTGTCTTTAAAGTACATCTCTATTCCAAACGCTGAAGTAGCTGTGGATACAGCATTTCTGCCTTCTCATGTGTTTGGCAAATGTGCATGGATTGTGTTTATTTTTAAGGGGTTAATTTAAAATGTGTAGAACTTTCCTGCCTTCTGGGAATTAGGGATGTTCAGCCCCATCTATGCCTCAGCAAATGGCTTCTATTTAATACCATCTTTGTATGTTACCATCGAGAGATGGCTGCCTCGGAGAGCTACTCCGTGAGTGTGCCCAAGGGTGACAAAAGAGCAAAACAGTAGGACTGAGGGGAGATGGGAGAAGGAACATTCTTTGCTAATGCAGGTCTTTACAATAGATAACTGTGGGAAGGGTAGGGGCAGGGATGCTCCAAGAGTACTCTGAGATAACAAAACAGCTTGTTTAGCTAAGCAGGATGGAAATGACAGCCCTACCCATCCTTCTGTCTTGCTCTCCTGTGAACTAACCAGCACCCAAGCTGCACTGTTCCTGTTTGGGGCAGGACTGTGCACAGCTCCTTCTCCTCTTCCCTTGGGGTTTGAGATGACACTGCAGGGCTAGTGGTGTTTTCCCTCCAGCTCCTGAGCGTAGCAGCTTCTGTCTGGAAGCTGAAGTCTGCCAGCTCCTCATGTTTTGACAGGTCCTCTGGCACCAGCGTGTGCCTTTGTGTCACCACATTTCATGAACCTGCTCCACAAACCCTGTCTCAAGCCACAGAGCTCATTTGCTTGAAGATATGACTATTTCCTCAACAGAACTTTCCTCTGTAGAAAGTACTTGTTTCCTTTCCTCTGCAGAAAGCTTTTGTTACTCAAAAGACCCGTTTTGAAGATTAGCCAGGAGCACCAGAGATGCCAGTGAGGGAGACCCATCCTGAAGCAGCAGGTTTTGGATCGTGCTGCAGCCCATCACTTGTGTAGGTTTTGCTTCCTCTCTCAAGTAGTGTCTTAAATTCTTTTGAATGACTCCCTCAAAAGGAAAAACTCTACTCTGTGCTAATGGTTAATGAGTCTTTCCAGCAGATGTAAAATCCAGTGAAACATATACCATTTCTTCAGTTTTAAGAGGAACAGATGATTTAATAAGCAGCTATAAATCTCTTGGGAATGTACAGACATAGTCAAACAGCAAACTTCTGCCAGATTTTTCACTGACTAGACTTATAGCCTATGAGTCATAGCGGTCTGCTCCACTCTCCACCTCAATTGCCTGTTGTTGTTTTGGCTTTTAGAGGTGCTCTGTGCTGCATATGGATTTTTTTATCACCTTCTCCTGTTAATGGGCTTGCTCTTTCATCCAGGAGACAGACTTCAAGCAGTTGACTCATTCTCTGTGTGTGCATGACAGTGCATGACGTTTCTTTACCATTCCTAGCTTACTATGCCATTTTAAAATTGTGTAAGGAAAATGTTTCTGAGGAGTGTATTAATGCAGCCTCCTAAATGGGCCTAGCAGTGGGAGTCCAGGTAAATTAAAAGAGATATAGTCAGTCCTTCTAGCAGTCTGTGGTTAATGAATTTATTGTAACAGTATTTCTGATAGATCCAGTTATTATCAGCTCTTTAGAGATAAGGGAACAGGCAGAAAGCAGAAAGTTGTTCCAGTTACCTCTGTCTCATGCTGAATTGCAGGGGATGGTTGTATTTTCTAAGGTACTGAGCTGCCATTACAAAAGGATGTAAAATGATACCATGTTTAACAAACATTTTCTGTCTTGTGTTGGCCTGCTGGCTTTCTGTGAGTGTCTGAGATATCTGGGAATGGGGGCTGCAAGCTCTTGTTTTATTTTACAGCTGGTTCACAAGCCATGTGAATTATATTTGGGAGCCACTCTAGAGGAGGTGAGGAATTAGATTACTAAGATTTGCTCCAGGTCACAGCTAGGTAAACCAGAGATAAAACTAGTGATAAGACACCAGACTTTGTGTGGAATATTTAACCATTGTGGAGGTTTTTGCAAGACAGGTGCAGCACAGCTTATTTTGAATGCAGCTGGATGGAAGGGATTTTAAAACTAACTCATAGCACAGATTTTTTTGTTTCTTTTAAATCTCACAATGTAACTACAAAAAAATCTAAGAAGAATTGTGCAAAAAAAATTGTGACTTCATCAGAATAAACAGGCAGTAAAAATCGGGTTCTAATTCTCTCAGTGACTCAGGACTGCATTTGTATTTGTTACTCTCTGGGACCGTGTAAATTGTGAAGGAAAATTCTTATTTCAGTGGTAAGGGTGATGAGAAAACCCTGTTCATGTTTGGCCTTTTCCAGGCTGGAGAGAGTATCAAAAATGCATAGATGTGAAGCAGGTTAAGAAACTGGAAACAGCCTTGGAGGCTGTTTAATGTATGGAATTGTATAACGTGACCAAAAATAGGTATTGTTTGAAGTTCACGGTGGGATTACAATTTACTGCATTGTTCCAACGCCTTCAGAAAGCCAAACAGGCCTTGTGTTACCAGGCAAAGAAAGCTATCCAAGGTCATATTCCTGCATGGGGTCAAAATCCAGAACAGCATTTGACTCTTCTGAGTCCTTGTTAGGCCCCTCCATACAGTGCAGGAGGAAGCACTGAGGTTTTCAACACCATGCATTTGTGCAAAATAGCCCTTTCAGCTCTCCCTGGCAAACTGAGAGCTTTGCTTTATGCTTTCAGTAAGCACAGAGCTCTCATGTTTACTGATGGGACTTTCACACATCAGGAAATCAGAAAACTGGAGACGTAATCAGCGTGTCTGTTCTTGAATGGGGAATTTTCCCCAGAGCAAGCTGTGATATGTGCTCCTAATGATTTGCATCTCACACTTCAGACTTTCCATGAGCTGCTTCCAGCACTGTAGGCACTAACTTGTGCTTGCAGTGAACACACACACACCCAGCTGCAAGGGTAACAGCCAAAGCTTACATGTCTAAATCTTGGCATAGCTCTGTGGAATTGATTAGGAATATCCAGTTCCTTTGGAAGCCTGGCCCAGCTGTGGGGTTTAGGTGGAGATATCAGTGTAGTGTTCAGTGCTACCCCAGGTTAGGGGTTAGCTAGAAATGAAGGCTAAGAGAGGTTTTGCTTGCTCTTCTTCTTCACTGGCAACCAGGTCTTTTGCAAACTTTCTGGTGTGTGGTCTGTGCACACTGAATGGCTGATGCTGAGCCTGTGTTGTGGGATTTCACTGCTTCCATAGTATGAACAGCAAGCAGCAGCAGCAGTTCCAGGGAGTGAGTTTTGTCCATCCCCTTAAAACAATGTACATAGCAATAGGGTACATCACGTGACTACATGGACCTTATCCAGTGTTTTAAAGGGAAAATATCTATAACACTGTCCTGGCCTATGTAAACTGTATAGTTTTCCCAGACTTGGAAGAAAAGCATGGGTGCTTTCCCAAGTTCCACCCTTTTTGGTTTGATGTGGAAAAAAAAAAAAAAAGGTTGATTCTTGCTTTCCTTTTGTCTCTAAAATGGGAAGTAATTTAATGAAAATAAGAAATTACGCTTTTTCATGTCAAGAGGCAAAATCTTATCTCTGAGCTCTCTGTTTTGATGAGAATTAAGCAGAATATGTACTTTTTTTTTCTTAAGTAATAGCCTCTACTGTTAATGGTGAAGAAAAGATAGTAGATGTGTGATTCTGCAGCAGCCTAAATGTGGCTGTTGGGACAATCTATCCTTGATGTGGGGCTATTTTCAGACACATCCCCCAGCTCTGTTTGGAAGAATGCACAGAATCGAAGGAGGAAGGATGACCTTGATTTTAAGGCATTCATCTGGAGCTTGGGAGCTGAATTTCTAGTGCTGGGACTGGTTTCCTCTGTGGTCTGCAGTGTGTTGCTCAGGGAATGTGTGTGCCACACAATGGATGTCAGCACAAAGGGCCCTGGAGCTGACTCCAGGAGGTCTGCACCGCCCTACAGTGCAGTTGGGCACTGTGTGGAGCCACGGCCCCTTCCCAGAAAATACAGCTGCACTAGTTCAAGCACTGCTTTGTGCTGTTGGAGCTGTGCTGCTTCCAGTTCTGGAGTTAGGATGGTTGGGGCTCCTTTGGACATCTCTGTACCACACTCCATTGGTAAACCCAGGAAGCACTGAGGTACTGAGAAACAAACACAGAGTTCATAAGATGATTTTGAACTGTCTGCCTGGTCTGGTTTTGGATTTCTTTTGTTTTGCACAAACTGATTCTAGTCACTCCAATGTCACTGACTTTCATTCCCTCTGTGGCACTGGAAACCAGCTAGAAAAAAGCACTTCATTTTGACTGTTTCCCATGCCCAAATTGTTTTCCAGAACACTCCAATTTTGACTGACCCCAGCTGCCTCCCAGGTTCTAACTCTGGCCTCGGGGGAAGCAGCAGAGCCTGGTACTCAGAACACTGTTGGTCACACAGTTTCCAGAGGACCACTGTGCAGATTTGCACACAAAGCTATTGAACTCCTTTTTTTCCAAGCAGCCACACTGGAGTGACATTTACATGGCTTTGCAGAGCACCCTGAGGGCCTTGGATGAAAGGAGCTCTGCATATTCAAAGCAATATTATGTTTATCTGTTCTATCCAAAGTAGAGAAGAAAATGCTTTATTGTCTGTGGCTTAAAATCTGCTTGCTATGATGTTTATGACAGTGCAAAAGACAAACCCTTTGTATCCCTGAGAAAGCACACGCTGCCACTGGCTTTGATTTCAATGGGGTGGATGTGATGGGAGTAGTGCTGGCACTCTCCATCCTCCCCAGATGAGAAGTGGGACTCACAGGCATTGAGCATGTGAGCAGCACGTTAGCAGCAGTTCACAGGGTCTCCAGGCCAGCTTGGAAGTTCAAGTTATGACTAAAAAATAAAGGAAGCCAACTGTGTTAGCACAGAGAAGTCATTGCCTTTTGTGCAAAGGGGAGCATCAGGCTGACACTTTCTTCTTTGGACTTCTTTGGAGTCTCTTGGCTCCCAGCATTTGGAAGATAAAATCTATCCAGTCAGAGGGAGTTGTGTAAACTTCCTGTGAACTTTCATAGTTGATGATCAAAAGGAATCACAAAACATGTTGTCATTATTTATCTATTTATTTATCTATTTAGAAGTTCAAAAAGTGTACCATTCTCTTGGTTGTGATTTTTTTTTTCCTCATGTAAACAAGGTGATATCATAATGGATGCACAGCTTTAGGGGCCCACATTTTCCATTTTGAGTTTAAATTAAGAGCTCTTTTGCTCTGGAAAGCATATTTGCAGGGGAAGAAATATGAAAAATGCAACCATCACCCATATTCTGCTTCAGAAGTCATCCCTGCAATGTTATCTGTCCTTGTGTCCCTTTCTTTGCTAAAAGATTCTTTTCCCTTTGTTAGCTTCATTTAGCTGGTGCATCAATAGAGATGGTTCCCAACAGCATCTTTTTCTTTGTCCCACTACTTGGATGCAAGTACAGGAAGGACGACCTTGACAGCAATTTGAAAAGTTCCCCTTCAGCTGGGGATTTGGCTTATATGATCTGTATTGCCATAATTTATGTGCCCCTCTGTTCCCAATAAGTCAAACTTTGCAGCACTTGCTCAGATTCACACAAGATCTAGTCCTCCCAGAGTTATATTCTTGTGTGTTCTGCTTCAGTGCAATTCCAGGTGTGAGGGTATCTGTTTTTTGAACTGTCTTCTAGTCCCATGTGTAGCATCTTGTGTCACAGGATGTGTGCTGGGAGCAGGGGCAACAGAAACTTGTCCTTTCACTTGAAAGAAACAGGAGTGAAGTGAGACAAATGGAGACCTTGCATTCATGTAGGGTCAAATCAGAAATCCTGTGGAATTTCAAGCAACTCATCAACATCTCTCCTGATATGGCTGGTTCCCAGGGGAAGTCTGCTTGTCTCATTTGCCCTTCTTGGGACGTAAATCCAGCCTTGATGGGGATATACAGACAGGATATTTGTATCCTCTCCTTGGGGGGCTGCTTCTTCTCCATCAGTTTTGGACCTACAGCTTCCTGTCTGTCCCCTTTGGGCATGCCTGGGATACAGCAGAGCCATGCAAAAAAGGGTGTTCACTGGAAGGAAGTTGGTTTGCAGACAGGGCTCTCTCTGGAGAGTTAAGGAGTAGAAGGACTTATTTACATGAGATTCCCACCTTTGGTTATCCCTCTGGCTTGGCTTGTGCCTTGGCCTGGTGCCATCTGACACAGTTTGCAGTGCTGGGATGTTGAGGGCTGACTGAATTGGCTGCCTGGGCCCAGAGCCAGTTTGTATGGCTTGTTTGGCTTTGCACTGCTTTTCTAGCAGGGTGAGCTGTAATATGTGTCTCCTGTCATGAATCAGACCATAGGTATGGATAATTCTCAAACCAGGCATTCGCATGAGTTAATTCCACGCTGTTCATGTTTAAAGTTGTTTTATTAAGGAATTATTCAGCTTATTGCTCAGCAAATTTTCAGCATCATTAGTAGATTTAGAATAGGAGTTGTGTCCCAGTATGACCAAACAGTGTCTTAAAGCTTTAATTGCCAAATAAAATCTCTTTCCACTTCTCTTTTCTAAAATACACAACATTACTAAACCACCACTTTGGTAAAATATTGTAGCACATGTTTGGTGTATTTTTAAGTTCTTTTGAAGTCAATGTTTAAATGCTTTGCTGAATCAGGGCCTAAAATAATAATACCCACGAAGTTAAGCCACTTTATTTTTGAATGAGTGTTTGCAGAGGAGTTGAGTGCATGTCAGCTTCTTGTCATGGCCTTCAGGTACAGATCACCTCTTAGTTTCAGTGAATTAGAAACCTTTTCAAATTGCTGTCTTGCACACAGTTGCAGGGTCAGACCCAAGAATGGCAGGCTCTCATTTGCAGAAAGACATCAAACTGAAATGGGATATAGGGCCATAAAGGGATTGGCATCTTCTCAAAGAGAGCACAGCTATGATTAGTCATTTCCTATATACATACTGTATAAATACTGGGGATATACACACCCATTTCTTTTTTCTGGGTTAGTGAAACCAGTACTGTGCTGCAAACCTGATCCTTGCTAGACCATTGAGGAGGTCATGGAAACTTAATTCTCCTGTTAGGAGAGAGTTGTGGGTACACTTTAAGTAATGGATCTGAAATGGCAGAAGAAAACAAGTCCATATTTGACTGATCTTTGTCTGGCTGCTGGGGAGCTCCTCTGTTGGGTCAAGTCCTTTGCTGTTGTTTGCAAGGCTACAATGTACTATTGTGCTACTTACTTTGATACCACAATCCTAACAAAACATGCAGTGAGGTAAAATTGACATTTACATGCCACTGAAGGCAGTGGAAGGTTTAATTGCTTCGGTAGAACGATGCTTTTGGGATCAGAGGTGTTATCTCGTGCCACTTATTTATTGTTGTGTTTTTACACCATCATGTTGGAGTGTAACTAAAAGGGCCAGTGCTGTGCACTGTTAAAGAACTCAGTGGTGCTGTGGGACTGCTTCAGAGTGTGTGGTGGCTGCTGCCCTGCCTGTCATCACTTTGTCCCACCTGGTAGTCCACAGAATTCCCTATGCAAAAGTAACGAGTGCTGGGTCTGCACAGAAAGAGCAAAGAACACAGTTTTTGTAGTGCATGTGTGCTTTACATTAAGAGCTGGCTTGGGCTTTTCCCCTTATTTCCATACCTCTGCAAGCCACTGCCTGGCAATGAGGAAGCTGCTCCCAGGCTCCCTGACTCTCCCAGTGAAGTCAGCAGGAGCTGCAGGCACTCGCAGCAGAATTGGGTTAAAAACATACTGGGACAGATTAATTAAGTTTCACTTTTTGTTATTGAGTCTTAAATTATGTATTTTCAAACAAATAGATGTTTGTTGAGGTCACTGGGAAGATGGTCAGTAAACGTATAGAGATGATATGAGGAATAGCAATAAGGTGGCCATCTTCAATGGGAAAGGGGCAAAAGCCCTTGTGAAACACAGAAAGTTATTTGAGGAGGGGAAAAATCCTCAGTAACTTTGCAAGAGTGTTTTTTATCTAAAAAAAAAAATGCAAAGGATAATGTTACTGAAATTAGAGCAGTGATTAATTTGAATTTATACCTACCAGAGATTTGTGCTGCTGTTGTGGCTGGCTTAGTCTGTAGCTCACCTCTGATGTTGTGCTTTCACCTACTGGAAGTGATAAAATTTCATGAGGAACAAGCCTGATTTTTGTTTCCTCTCCTGTTGCTGATGATGGCTGCTTGGCAAGCATTCAGTAAAGAATCTCAGAGTGGGCAGCTCGTGTTTCCCTTGCAGGTCTCCAGGCAGAGACTCCAGGTGTGCCTGGTGAGGGCTCCTGCTGGGCACTGCCCCTGCTCAGTGCATGCCTGCTCCTGTGCCTCACGTGGCTGCTGCATCCTGGGGCCAGGAGTGTAGGAAGGAGTGTGTTCAACCAGTCAGAAATGGGAAGTGTATCGGAAATAAGCAACTAAACATCAGCTGCCTGTGAGTAATGGATTTTCTGTCTCCTGCAGGGGGTGAGGGTACACACTCTGATGCCTTTTGATGGCAGGGTAGCCATGTTGTTGTAATTAATGCAAAATCAGCTAGTCATCATGTCCTCTTATGATTTCAGACTCTGTCCTGCTCTTAAATTGTGTTCTGAAGTATGGATGTGCTCAAATGAAAGCCCAGTGAGAAAAAAGTAAAATGTGGAATAGCTCTTGTTTCACTGGGATCAGTCTGAGCTACATATGTCACCTTTTGGCAAGAAACTGCTTCGGGGTGTATTCATGAGGCTTAGAATAGAAATGTGCTTGTCTGAGGGCTTCTGTGGTAGTTGTCTGCCCAAGACCAAAGCTTGGGTCATACTTTTACTACTGTGCTTTTTTCCTGCGTATTTGTGTATGTGTGATATATTTTAACAACTTTGTTTGCTTTGCTTGGAATTTTAAACTGTAACAGAGTGCATATGTAATGCACTGAGCATTTTCAATGATTTCTAAATGCCAGCTTGCCTGCTCCCCCAGAACCTTGCCATATATGCAGATGTGGTCACTGAATGAAGTGCCACAGAGCCATGAATGCTGGAGTGGGATGTGATGCAGATGGTTGGTACATACCCCTGTGTGTACCAGTGATGGAGTCTATAGAAGATCTGAGTGTGATCAGCCATTTCACTTGTCCATTGATCAATTCCTAGGATTTTTTTTATCCCTTCTGTGTCTTTGAACACTCCCTTTGCAGGGATGTAGTGTAAAACATTACTTTCTTGGGAGGAGCTAGCAGTTCCCCTCTTTCCCCAGTCACGCTGCTGAAATTGTGCTGACTTGCTACAAGTGATGAATTTACCTTAGTCATACACCAAAGGAAATTTTCAGGACAAAACCAGCTTATAATTTTTTAATATTTGGCTCTCATGGCTCTGGCTGGGCATCACTGGTGCATTCTTAAGGGAAGTTAGTGTGAAATTGCAAACTTGGCATGTGGCAGTTTCATATCTAGGAGCTCTTTGATGTGACGTAATTTCAGCATCTTCTGGACCCTTGACAGCCTAAGCAGCTGTCTTCTTAAATTTATCTGCCTGTGAGTAGTCTGCATGCAGTTTTTGGGAACAGTGTAAAATATGCCTCGTGTATATGCTTTTGTGTGGTGTTCTTGTTAGAGAAGAGAGGTGGTTAAAGTGTGCAATCTGCTGGGAGCTGTCACTCACAAAATTTAGAGTTTTCTGAAGTACAGGCAATAATATGCTCTGGTGTAGTTTATATCTAATAATGGCTATATGGGGAGACAGGTGTTCCCATGAAACATCTTGGCTATCTCATGCAACCAGAAGAGTAATATGCTGAAACTCTTTAATCTCCTCATCTATAAACCTAGTTATATTGTTTATATAACATATATTTTCTTGTGTTCAGCTCCCCAGATACCATATAAAGGATTTCATAGGCTAAAGTTTAGTTTTAAATGCAGGGGTGGAATATCATAACTGCCCAATGAGGTGGTTAACAGATACAGGAGAAATTGATTTCCTATTTAGCTTGACATAGGCAGCTTTGCAATTTTCTGCCCACTAGAGGGACTGCTGCTTATACTGCTCATGGCAGAACACACTCATGGAGTCCCTTCAGTATCTTTTGTGAAAAGTTTTAAAACTTTGAATGACTGACTGATTAAATCCTCTAAAGATTGACTCCAAGACATTTCTCAAAATGTAAAGTCTTTGGGCACAGTACTCTACCTCTGAGTCGAAACACTTTCTAAACTGAATTTTCTTTAAAAATGTTCTTTTTTTATAGAGTATTTTCTGTTCTCTTGATTTATCAGTCCAGACTTTCCTATATGACGTTGGTGGGGATTAATTTAGATTTTTTTGTCAAGGAAAAAAAATGTTGTATGTCTTTATTTATGTTTGGAGTAAGTTTTATTTTGCAACCATGGTGCCAGTGAGTATGGTAAACTAATCAGTTCTTGTATTCGCAAATGTCAGTGAAATGAATTTCTCCTTTAACTGGGAGATAGCAAGTTTTGGGTAAGAGGCACTTAAACTTACAGTCAGTATGAGAAAACTTCCAGATGTATCTGTGTGTTCTTGTTTAGCTGGGGGATTTTTTTTTTTCTCTTTGTTTGTTTGAGTTCCTGACCTGCCCAGTTTTCTTCTTAATTACAGAAACATGAAAGAATACAGGAAGTCCTGCATGACCTTATGAATACCTGTGCTAATTAAGTCACTGACTTGGTACTGGGAGAACAGCAAGGTAAGCAGTCAGGCCATGCCAGCAGCATTTCTTGTAATCTGCATGATTGTATTTCAACAAAGCTTTAGTGCTTTCAGATATCAAATTAATAACATGGCAGGCAAAGACAAATAGCCTGCGGGTCTGAATGAGATGGATTTACTTTTGGTTCAAAGCTTTGGTGAGCAAACATCTCTGTTTTTCCTTCTGGGGGGAAAAAAAAAATACAAGATTTGTGGTCGTTTTCTCACTTTTAGAAGGCAATATCTCTAATTTTGACAATCAATTCCTGACCAAAGCTCAGCTTCCTGGGCTGACTCTGGGGAGGGGCTGGAGGAAGGGTGGAATGTTTCAAAACTTAGCTGATGAAAAGGCATGCTGTTTTGTGGATGCCTCCCAGAATTGTTTAAATCTCTGTGTGTGTGCGCGCGCGCTTGTGGGGTGGGGTGGGGGGGGAGAGATCTCCATGACAACTGGCCTGGCCAGTCTGTGTTCTCTGCAATCATTTTAGCTGGAATCAGTGCTGCAAGAGGTCATATGAAGGAGTTATGGGAAGCCCAGCAGGTATTAGACACTAAACGACTGGTTTTCTGATTGCCTCAGATAATAACACAGAGTTTTGTCTGGGAAATACAAATCTGAGAATGGAGTGGAAAGGGAAATGCTCCAAATTTCAGGTAACAAAAATTGCCTTTTTAATGTTATGTCCTCCCATTGTAAAGTTTGATGATTTTTGGGGTTTTTTTTCTTACTGGTGGTGGTGTTTACTCCCAGCTGAGAGCGTCGGAGTGAGCTTGGATTCCCTAACTCTGGGGAATGATGTCATGCAGCAACAGTTGGATTCTATTAGCCAGGGAAAGAGGAAACATCCTGCATTTTTTGGTTTTTTGGGTGGGTGGGGGGGTAAGGGAGTTGCTTTGGCTCTTTGTTGAATCTTGTGCAAAGGCTACAAGAAGTGCTTAAAAAAAGCTTGTAACAAATGAACTCCCAGAAAATACCATTTAGGACCTTGACAGCACCGAACCTTAAAGCCACTGCAATGATTTCTCCTAAATGCAAGAAAATTAATTTGGAAACATTACAGAAATCAGAAGACTTTTCTTTCATCTTGAATGCTCCTATAGTCATCTTTAATGAGAAAATTAATTAAGCTATAATTAAGCAGAGGATTTGGAGCCTCCCTGCACTTGGGATCCTTCAGTAATTGTTTGGAGAATGTGCTGCTATAGAGTTTCTTCTGGGTTGGGCTCTGTCTCAAGCGGCTGCTCGTGAATAGATGATGCTGGCAGCATTGTTCTTAATAAGGTTTTCAGTCCTAGACTGTGTACTTCACAGCTGTAAATCAGCCTTTTTGGGAGAAGACACTGAGGAGAGAAAGCAGAAAAGTCATAAATTCAGCAATTTGAAAGGGATTTTTCCTCCCAGCTTTCCTTTTGCTAAATTCTATATTGAACACTCAATGCTAAGGTATCATGCATAGCATTTTAAGCAGAAAAATACCTGATGATGAGTGTACAACTGCTATATCTGAATGAAAAGACTTAAAAATTTGATACAATCCTACTTTGCCAAACATCACGAAAACACATTGTATCAGCAACCTTGATGAATATATTAGGTCACCGTTGTGCTGTTTAAATTCCCCTTTGGAGATGCTCATTTCTACTTTTATGCTGCTTTGTTCCCTTCTGTGCATTTCAGTCATGATCCAAAGCTTGCTGGAGTCCATGGGAGTTTTCCCCTCAACTTCAAAGGGCTTGGGATCAGCCTCTGCCTGAGAACTTCCCAGCCTCTGTGTCAGTCTTTTAACTGCAGGACCAGGCCACAGGCTCTCCCTTTTCTTTCTTGAACTTTCCAAACAGAAGGTCTTTTGTGCTGCTCCAAACAATGCCAGGCGCTGCTGACTGGCTTCAGCGTGGCTGCTAAAAACACACGCTGGAGATAATGGTGGTGCTGATCTCCACTCTCTCCTCCTACCTTCCTAGGGGGGGAAAGTGCAATGAACGGAAATGGATCCCTCTATCCCACCCCTCTGCTCACAAATGGCTGTTGTTTACGAGTGGGTGTCTGTCTGTCTGTCTGTCTGTGCAGGCTGTTCCTTGATTAAAGGCTGTGCTTCACAGGGCAGTTCTGGGAGGACTTTAGGCTGTGCTGGAGCAGGACTGACAGCTCTCATCTGCAAACTGAGGGCTCCTCAGGACTGCCTAACACTTGGTGTGCACCTCTTACCTACCAGCTTGATTCCATAAGTAAAATACTATTGTTAGCAAATATTGATAACTCGGCTTGGGAAAAAAATGTTTTTTCATCTCTCTGATGGTTGGGACCAGTTTAATAAGAAATCCTTGTGCTGTTTTTGACTAGAAATGAAATATCTGTGGAGCTGGTGTGCTGATTTGAGCCATCTCCCTCCTTAAGAAGGAACACTTTGATGGTTTCCCAAGTTTAAGGCTCATTTGCAGGAAAATGCTATTAGTCCCTGAAATTTCTAAGACAGAAAAATCTAATGATTTTCAACATCAGAGCCACTGCTTTGAAGCACTCACGTTTTTCAGATGATCATCTTGGGAATCCTGAGAGATCTCTGCAAGGTGTTGCAAACTGGTCATACCAAAGGCAACAGTGGGTTTTTGGTGTGTATGTGTTTGCTGTGATGCAGCAGGAAGCCTGGTGGATTCTCTCCCAGAATTTCTGGCTGAGTGGCATTTCCCTTAATGGTTTGTGCTGTAGCATTTGCCAAGTTACTTTGAAAAGTGATACAAGGCATCATTCCCTTGGTCCTTTAAGATAATTTCCATATGTTCCAGCATTCTGAATGGTTTCAAATGAAGTTTTCATATGTTATGTTAGGGATACATTACAAGTAGGAAATAATAATTAAAAAAAAATATTATATATATTTTAACTACAATAATAACAAGCTTGACACATTGTTTTTTCATCCATTGAGGGAGTAAGCAATTCAAGAGAGCTGCTGGCATAGCTCATAAGGCAGGTGGAGTTCTTGCAGGAGTCTGGGCAGGTGTAACAGCTTTGTGTTCAACACAGCACCCCTGGACAGGTCCTTAGCTCAGCATTTACAGTTTGCTGTAGTCATGCACTTTTTAAGTGCATTAATTTCTGTATTTGAAAGCCAGTTGCTTTGTGTTGTCCTGATATAAATATCCTCACTGGTCCTAGGTGTCCACCATGTTTCTGCTGGTGGCTGTATGTCCAAATTCTGTCTGTGGATAGTCAGTGTTTCTGAGTTTTCCAGAGACATTGGCATGGTTCTTTGACAGGATTAATTGCTTTGTCTCATTGTACTTAGAAGGAAAGTGAATTGACACAGTAGAAATATTTTTTGTTCTCTCTTCTTGACTGTCTACTGAGTAGTTTTAATATTCTGAGGTCTAGTGTTTTCAATTGCTTGTATTATCTTGCATAAGGTCCTGTTGTGTGTAACTCCTTGTATACCCTCTACCCCTAGGTTGACAGTGGAGGTGCTGTCTGTTGAAGTGAATTCCAGGTTAATTGCCACCTTGATGTATTTGTCTTTAATACTCAAAAATACTTCTCTTTGCAAATGAGTTGAGGCTCTTTATAAGCCTAGGACTGACTTTGTACCATTCAATACTTGTTTCTGCTCTTACTCCTTTCTCTAAATAACTACAGAGTCTTTTCTATTTTTCTTCTTAGGGAAAGTCTGTGACACATTGGAAAAACCTTGTAGTTTTCTCTGTTTCTGCTGTTTTCTTTGAAGGCTGACCTTCAGAGCACCTGGTGTTGTGGACAGACCATTAAATTCTTGAACATGAGATCAGTATTCTTCATCTGTAACCTTATGCCCACTCTAGGTAGAATTAACTGATTGAAAACAACAGTGCTGCATAATTAGAAGAGCTGCTTGTAAGATGCTCAAAGATTTCCCAATTTTCTATGTGTTAATTTCAATTCCAGCAGTTTGAACCAGGAGTTCTCTGTTGTTTCCTCTCATGTTCGGTTTTGTGTCACGAGTGTCTTCCCAAGGTGTAAAATGTGACACACAAAAAGATTTATTCCGTGCAGCTCACACTGAGTATGAGTATGGCTGCCTTTAATTGCAGCAAGAACCTCGACATGGTGGCACAGTCATTCTGCTCTGCAGTGAGGGCTCTCATTAGTGCTAATCTGTGATCTCTCTTCTGGCTGTGCATCTTTAACCCAGTTCCTTTGCTGAACTTAGCACAGTTGCTGGTGTGACACAAAGCAGGCTCTTGGCACAGCCCTGATCACAGAGCAGGGCAAGATCTGGCAACTTTCACACAAGTCCATTATAATTAAGGCTTCCGGTCTGGGATTTAAACTGCTTCTTTCTCTTACAAGCCTGAGAGGCTTTTAAAAGCATTTTTTCAGGCTCAAAATGAACCCACTGCTGGTAGAGGCAAAGTCCCCAGGTGATAATACTTTTAGGCAGACCTGGAAGAGGCAGGTGCTGCTCTTGTTCCTTCATCAGGCTTTGCAAACATGCTTCCAACCCGAGTGGTTTTTGGACAGAGTCTCCCAGTTGTTCCTCAGGTTCATGTGACAACAACACAGTCCCCTAAGCAGTTACAGAAGTGTTGCACAGTTGGCTTTCCTCCAGTGCCAGCTCTTATTCTGAGTTCAAGCCTCATGTAACGTTAATCTTCTCTGCCCACTTGGAGCCAAGCTGCTGTAGTCAAGAGGCTGTTCAAAGGAGTCCTATTTCCCCATCCACTCAGAGGCAGTGCTTCCTCCTAGAACCCTTTTTCCCCATCCTGTTGCAGTCTGATGACAAGAAGATGAATTGGAGGCTAAAACTTCTGCCAGTGGCAAGAGCACAGTCTGGCATCCCCTGTGCAGCTGGCATCCAAAGGATACAAGCCATCAAATTATCTGTGCTCCTGGGCCAGCTGAGCCTGTGGTTTATGACCAGAAACATCCCTCCTTTAAAGCTTCCTTGAAAGTTAAAAGGTGTCACTAAACGTTTACCACGTTTATGGGCATGCTGAGGACAGTTGGGCAATTTTGGCAGTACAAAACCTGCTCCCTGCAATGCTGTTTCATGCCTTCTTGGTAGGGAGCAAAAAGCAATTTGAGGGCTGCAAAAGTATGGGAACATTTGCAGCTGCACAACTCGCATTCCCATGTTTCAGTCTCTCATAGGCTCATGCAGACCTTCTATTATTAGTTTTAAAAGAATAGCTGACAGCTGATTAATTTGAATGGTGTATTCCAGAGAGAGCTGTTTTATGACTGTCAAGAATGGCAAGCCAAGAAGATATTGACTGAAGTTACAAGGAGAGATTTCTGATGTAGAGCACCATCCTGTTTATCCAAAAGATTTGTAGGGGACAAAACCATCTTCATACCACCCTGCTGTCAACATGTTCAAGCCCGTGCTGGGGGAGGCGAGAAGCTGAACAGCTCAGCCTGTTTTGCATTCATTCCCTCTCAGTTTTCTGGGAGAGTTCCCAGGGGTTTCCTGGCATGTTGCCACAGGGCAGGGGCTGTATTGCAACTCAGCCTTTAAAAACCCACCTGAAAAATAATTTCAAGTGACTCATTCTGGTGTTGGTTTTTTGAGAAAAGTGAAGTTGGTTTCAGAGGGAAGAGCAAAAATGAAACTACTTTTGGACAATGGCTATGCTCTGTGTAATCAGCTGATGTTCTGGATTACAGCTGCTCTGCTGTGCATCAGACGGGGTTTCACTGTTGCACTGACCCTGCTGCACTCGGGCTCAGGGCAGGAGATTGGCTTTTGGAGGGGTATGAAGATGGAAGAGCAGACATTGGTTTTTCAGTACTCTTTTTATTAGTAGCAGCACATGACAGTAGGTTGTGAGTTGAGCAGTATTACTGCAGGACTTGTGTAGGGGCCTGTCTAGTCACCCCTTTCATTTCCTGTGGAAGGCACTGCCCTTCTGTGCCACCTGTAAGCAAGACTGCTCACAGCCTGGGCCTCTGAGGCACAGTTACAATACTCTTGCCCTGGTCTGAGGCTTCAGCACAGAAGGAGAGCCAATTCTGTCCCTGCAGCTGCATAAGATGGTCCATTCAGGCCTTCTGCCTCCTGCAGCATCAAGCTGTAATGTCACTTGCTTTCATGGGACTGTTCCCCCTGCCCTCCCTGTGGAAGGCTCTACTGTGGCAGGAGTCACGAAAGATCAGAGTGAAGAGAAGCATGGGGCAAGGAGGCAAAATTCTCCCCTAGTCTTGGGAGTTGTTTTATATAAAAGTTGGGTGAAGGCAGAGGTTGAACCAAGAGCATTTAGAAACACTGACTTTGTGCCCGTGTGTTTGGAGCTCTTTGTGTGGTGCAGGGACTGCTATCCAAGCTGGCTGTGCAGAGAACCCCATCAGCAGGTTATATTTGCCCCAATCTCAGTGCACAGGAGAATGTGCTGTCAGATTTGATGTGGGCATTAAGATCTGCTTTCTTCTCCTGTGGAGACATTACCCTGGTTTCTGCTGAAACACATCAAGAGCTGAGGTCCCTGCTGTGATTTATTTACTATTGGTTGATGTGTATGGACAGCAGAAAACAAATGTAGATGTGATTCAGTAGAAAAAAAATGTAAACCTGACTTGGTGCTGTGCAATAGCTGAGAATGCCTGCTGGGATGTATAACCATCTGGAAGAACTGGGCATTCAAAAGGCAGCCCAAGGTCATCAGCTGCAGCACCTTGTCAGCAGTTCCCACTGCAGTTCCTGTGCTTGTGGCTCTGATAATTGGTGTGCTACCTGTTCCAAAAGGATGGCAAGATCCTCAGGTAGAGGAAGGCAGAGGAGCTATGCTAAAGCTTTCCATGAATTTTCTGGAAAATCTACACAGTTCATGTTCTGGGTAGGGCAGACTGATTGAATGTGGCCATCTATCCAGGGATTTCAGGAGTCAGGCAGTGGCTGCTCCAGCCAGGTTGTGAGATGCCCTGAAATCCTGAACAAATTCCTCTTTCTCTACCTCAGTATTCCCATGTCCAAAACCAGGCTGCAGTGGGTGAATTCTCCTGTCTCAGCCTCTTGCTGAGCTCTACCAGGAGTGAAATGCTTTGGCAGCTGCATTGCTGGTGTGATCTTGCCTACAGTAGCAGTGCCTGTGGGCTGACTGTCTTCTGAGATCTGGCATCACATGGGTCCCTCAGGGACACAGTGACAGGACAGACTCCAAAGTGAACTGCTACTGGTTCCTGAGAAGCCTGAGTTTGTACTACCTGTATTGGAGCCAAATGATAGGCTGGCTTCTGGAAGCATTAAAATGCTCACTATTAAAAAATGAGTTGTGATGAGGAGAGGAGAAACCTGTTGCTTGCCGTGAGGAAACAGCCAGCTGCTCCTGAGTCTGGGCAGAAAAGGGAAATGCTAGGAAGTATCTGGGGGAACAGGGCAGGAAAAAAAAGCCAGCTGATATTGTGAAGGAGTTAGGAGAACCTTGTTAAAACATAATTGTCCTTCTGGATGAGAGGTGGGCTTTTTGCAAGGTGGGCAGAAGGGCAGCAAAGTCAAAACACAGGCTTCTGGCTCAGCTTATCATTCCAACACTTATCCTTTTGAGATTTGCTTATGATCCTGTTTAAAACCAACTTGACCCATCATTGTAGACTGGGAGCCCTGTAAAATATTTTTTCACTGTCATGGACACCTCCTGTTCCCAAAACAAAACAGTCCAGGACACTTGTGGCAGTGGGGTGATGCTGGGACCTGCTGGGCTGTATCACTGCTGAACAGCAGCAGCAACTCTTGCCTCGGACAGATTGCCCTTGGGATGGTGGCTCATTAAAGATTGTCACATCACTCATGTTTCCATGACAGCCTCAGGTCTGACAAATGTGACAAAGCTGTGTTTTATCAGCAAATCCCCTGTGGGCCCTAGTCAGGAAAGCACATGGATAAGGAGAGAAAATTATTCTTCCTGCTCTTTGTTACTGACCCGACTGTGCTCTTTGTGTGTGAAGCAGCCAGCCATGACTGGCTAAATTTCTCTGCAATTTGCAGTACCTCCTGTGTGGGGCTGAACCAGTGCTGACTCAATACATTTTCCATTTGTTAAGAAGTTTTATGTGTTGTTTTGGGGACCAAGTAAGCTCCAAGTGTCAGATTGAAGCTCTGGGGATCAAAGCACCAGTGGAGGTACAGGGCAGACTTGGGCACCATTAAATCAAACTGACTTTTTTGCAGAACAGTTACAGAAATTCAAATAGGTATGTTGGCCAGGGTTGAAGCTGTGGGGTGAGCAGTCAGACTTGTTTTCTTGCAGTTTTTTTTTAAAAAAAAAAAAGGAGCAGGAGCATTTCATTTATATTCAACTATTATCTCCCTTTGAAATTCCTCAGTGAACTCTACAAGATGCAGCAGTCTGCAACTGCTTGTTGTCTGTAGCTTATCTATTAATATGTTGTATGCCAAATCACACTCATACATAAAACATGGAGAAAACAAAAGGATAAAATTATAGACATGGAGAGCTCTCTTTCTATCATGAACATATCAATCTTGAAATCTAGAAGCCTCTGTAATACCAGTGTTTGCCTTTCTTATGCAGGGAAGACAAAAGAAGGGAAATAATAGTTGTATAAATAAGATAGTATGACATAATCATAATAAAAAGGAGGAGGTATTTTTGAAGTACAACATGATTGTACTTCCTGAATGGAATCAGATCTGCTTACAAGCATTCAGTCCATCTCTGAGGGGAATTGCTAACAGGATGCAGCTTTGCTAATATTGGCAGGTATTGGAGGTTTTTTTTTAACTGAAGTGGTGGACCTTGCAGCTCTGTATCCGAAGGCTAAGGGTTGAATCCTGGTGCTACACTCAGGATGCTAAATAAAATGGAATTAGGATGTCTCTCAAACAAAATTTTGTCACGTGCTAATAGCAAATGCTAATTTCTGAGAGAGTGCTGAGACACAGCAACAGCTCACCCAGAGCAGTTGTGGGTGCCCCATTCCTGGAATTGTTCCAGGCCAGGTTGGATGGGACTTTGAGGAACCTGGTCTAGTGGAAGGTGTCCCTATCAATGGCAGGGGAGTTGGAACTAAATGATCTTTAAAGGTCCCTTCCAGTCCATACCATTTGGTGGTTCTATGAACTTTGTGACACACCAAGCACAGTCAGTGGGAAAATGAAAGACAAGGAATGCAAATGGGTTTATTCTCAATGGGATGCTGTGTACTTCAGCACAGCTGAGTATTTTGTGAGGGAATACCTTTGTTTCACATTTTTAACAAAATCAAATATCTATTTTGGGAACTAGGAAAAAGACTTCTTAAGAAAGAGAAGGTGTGGCTTAATGACTGAAGTATTTCTGTGCGAGGTTGAAATTCTGTGGTGGTTTTGGCATTGAAAGAAAAGGCAACATTTGAGAACACTCAATCAGAAGGAGCTGACAACCATTTCATGAGGTGTGACCTTTGTAGGCTCTGTTGGTAGCAGTGGTGTGCAGCATTACCAATCATGTTATATATTCTTTTGCAATACTGCAGCAAAATGAAGCATTCAGTGACTCATGAAGTTGACTGCAGAGTGTTCTTTGTCTCCTGGTAACAGCCAGTCCCAGCAAGGTACCTCTTCCATTGCACCTTTGCAGGGATGGTGTAAGAAACTGTGTGGATGACATCACAGCAAACTCAAATTTCCACAGTGTTTGAAGAGCAACTACTCAAGTGAGACCAACATTTTGAGTTTTGTTTGTATTGTGTTCACTATGCTAAGTCTTACTCTGTTTCTGAGGTAGAGTTTAATAACAACTGGGTTAGTAAAGCTCAGGCCACTGCTAATTAGAGTAGAATATTGCCTTTTTCTAGCTGTAGCTCTTCTGAAGATGCACACATTTTGATTTTCAAGGGCCATTAATTATCTTTTGGTTAAAAGGAAAGGTGAATGAGTCAGCACATATCAATTTGCTCATCACTTTTTCCCAATGCTGTCACAAATCTGAGGCTAAAAATGCAGTACTTACAAAACTTCTCCATCCTGTATCTCAATGGGAAGTTTGCATTTCTGTCATTTTTCTACAGCCAGCACATTCCTGTTGGCAGTACAGGTGGGGAAGTAGAAAACCAGCTTCTTAAAATTGTGAAAAAGTGCTTTGTCTCAGCTGTCTGCATCCTAGCTTGCATTTTTCACTCTACCTTGAAAATCTTTATGCAGAAAAATGAGTCTGAGTTCCAGACAGTATTCCTGTAAAAACAACTGAGTCATCTTCCTTGGGAATTGAGAGAGCACTGTGACCTGGGGGTACTGTTTTAGTGACTAAGATGAACAGATAGTTAAGAATTTGCTGTAAATCTATGTTATACCATTCATTATTGTTTCTTTTGTGTTTAGTTATACACACAAAAAGGAGGGAGAAAGCAGACAACACTGCTCTGAAACAGGTTGGAGTTTTCTTTTTAAATTTTTTTTCTTTTTTTTTTTTTTTATTTTTTTAATGTAGTAGCAGGCAAAACAAACAAAAAAAAATAGTGGGACTCATAAGGAGTAAGGTGGAGAATCTTAAGAAAGATTTTTCCTCTCTTTTTTTCCTCTTTCCCCATTATTGAAACCTTCCAACCATTATACCTTTTGAAGCAGTTCATGTTTTACAGCTAAATGTTAAGTTTCCCCCACTTACAGTGGTTGGGTGGATCATATATTTGCAGTTTCATAGCTGAGGCTTTATAAATAATCTTGTGTATTCTGGCAAAAATTAGATTTGACAAATATCTTTGTGAAGGAGTTAACTTGCAATAAATCTGGGGTGTATGCAAAGCAGCAGATCAGGTCTCAGAAAAGTGTGTCTGTAAGTAGGTGATCCTACAGAATTTTATTCTTCCTCTCTCCCTGGATAAAAAGGACAATATCCAAAGGGGAGGTGCAGGACATTGGGTTCAGTTCTCAATCTGAAAGCTGTTATGGGTGAGAGAGAAATTGCTTGCATTTCCAGTTGTGGGAAAGACATGTGGACAAATGCCCTGAGGGGCAAGAGGTGTGTAAGGCTGTCAAGAAAGAAGGAGAAGAAAGGCATTAAAACTAATTGAATAATTAGGTCTCATTCAAGCAGTGATTCATAGAACTTGGTTTTGGCTGTCTTTGGACAGAAACTTTGGAAGAAGCAGTAGCCAAGAGATGAATGAAAATGCACCACAGATCTCTTGGCATATTGCCTTCCAAAATAGATGGTGGAGCATCTCATGGAGCTGTTAGCTGCTGTTGTTAAAAATGTTTCTTATCTTAGTCACAAACAGAGCTATTGAGAGGTGAGTTTAAAAAAGATATTCTAAGCAGTTCTAGTCAAGGCAGGGTTCATTTTAAATTGTCATCCATGCTGTTAAATAACTGCTCAGTGTCAGTCAAAGAGACATGGAAGTCTTGAAGGGGCCTAGACTGTTTTATTAGGTGACCAAATAGATAAAATATATGAATGCAATGCAAAAAAAGACATGGTAGTGGCCTTGACTTATCAAATGGAATGCTTTTTACCAGCATGTGAAAGTTTGCTTAAGTTAACAGACTAATAAATTTTACTTTAGAAGGATTCTGTACCTGATGTCTGTCATAATTTCCTCTGTCTTCATTTAGAGGTTTATGTTAATTGGAGTCTAGTTTCTCCTTCTCCATGTACTGTGGAAATCTGATCTATGGTGTTGTGTGAGTATATCCTGATCAACCTAGAGATTTCTGGTGCAATAAGATTTGTGAGAAAAATGGATATAATAAATGACATGTTAAATCACAGGTTGGATTGCTGGAACCTTGTCCTTGGGCTGAAAGACAATGTCACCAATTTCCCTTTTCTTTTCCTAGAGAAGAAAATTGTTCTAGCCCAGAAGTTGATGGGAATTTTTGGTGTAATTATCTAAATTGCTTTTACCTTGTTGTGTCCTGGCAGCAGATGCTTCCTTTGTCTTGCTGTACGTGGAGAACTATCAATGAAAATTTGTTTTAGCTTTCTTGCAATTTTTGGGGTGTTCTTTTTGCCAGAGAAATATTTTAAAACACTGGAAATCTGTGGACAACTGGTGCAAAAAGCAATGAGCCTATAGATTGAAATAGATCTTACCAGTGTTATTGAATCCTAAATTCCTTTTAATTTACATATCAGGGAGTAGGGATTAACTAGAGAACCTAAGGAAGTTCCTGAAACAGCTCAAAGTTTAACTGATGTAAATAAGCCTGTACCTTTGTGGCACTTCTCAGCTGCAGGATATGCAATGACTGGGAAGCACCGGTTATTTATTTTGGGGTTTGAAGCTGTCAGGGGGCATTACTGTGATCTTACACAGGAGTAATAGAGCTGGGCTGCTGCACAGACACTCTAGTGGTAGTTTAAAGACAGAACTAAAATCTGAGACCCCACTTATGCTGTTACTGAGCTAAAAATTTGAGATGCCCCTTATGCTGTTACTAAGGAGAGGACCTTTGTGGTGCCTTTCCAGCTCAGACTGTTGAAGCTGTGTGTGCACAGTAGGTTTTCTTTTCTTTTAGCCATGTGGTATATACCTGGACTTGCTCCTTCATGTCTCTGGGCAGTTGGATTCTGCTGTGTTTTCCCCTTATGGATGATCCTGCATGAAAAGTCTGCTAATCTCCATTGGACTTGACAGAAAAAAATGTTAGGGGTATGATTTTGAAACTGAAAAGTGCAGCACTATAATAAATTGTGGCTCTCTGGTTGAACATGAGGATAAAATTCATTCCAGACCCTGTGTTCAAATGGAACAGTTTATGAATGGAAGCACAGCCCCTGGATTATATTTCAGCATTAGTCTCTGGTTTGGAATTGTGCTGTTTCCAACATAGACAAGGATATATATTTTATAAGCTTTTATTCTTCCACTCTTCAGATTGTTTGAGGATAAAATCTCCTGTGCTAGAGCTGGCTGTGGACTGTATGCCATAGGAAAAATATTTTAGTTTTTTGAAAATAGCTTTATATTTGGCTGAAAGAGAACTGGCTAATACTTAGACATACCATATTTGTATTTCTTCTGCTTCACCTTAATTTCTCACAATCCGTGTTGTGTTTTATGTCCATCATCCCTGTCCCAGCTCTGACACCTGTCAGACAGGGATAACTCTGCCAGGTGACATCACAGCCATGAGTACTGTCATTTGAACAATCAGGTGTTCAATCAAGGGCTGAAATAAGTGCAAACTAGGGCTGGTTATATTCAGATGGGCAAGCTGGAATACAGTAATGGTGTAGTTATCAAAGAAACAACTAAATCAAGAGAAAACATGCTTAAGTAGCAGGTAGTAGGAAACCAGGAGTCTGGGACTGAAGTCTTTAAATGTTGTAGCCCCTGCTGCAGAGAAACAGCAGCTGAATAAGAGATGCTTAAAGATGAAGAAGGAGCCAAAACCTCCTGTCAGTTAATGTGCTGTGGTTTCACCCACTGCTTAGAACTGTTCAGTTTTAAACCTCTCACATGGTTTATGTTACAATCTTGACAGACACAAAAATGAGATGCAAAAAGAAAAGCTTAGGGAAAAAGCTTGAGGTGATTTTGTATATGTTAACTGGAAATGTGATTTTAAAAAAATACATTCCTTCTTGGTGGGATATTTAAAGATGCTGAGCTCCTATAACTTTGGCTGAGAAATGTGTATTAATGTCTAGCAATTTCTTTATCTCTTAACTGAAAAGACAGGGCTTTGGTCTTGGTTTTACTGATTAATAAGGAAATGAAACATCTTTGTTCAAATAGGATGTTCATTCAATCTTTTAAAACATCAGTTACTCTTAATTTTTAAGTAATTGGAAAGAATTAAAAGGGGAACTATAACAAGACTTCTTATTTCAAGTAGAAAATTGTGATAGAGCTACAGCAGGTAGTCAATAAATTCAGATGGGCTGAATTGGTCAAGTACTTAAATATGAAGGACAAAAAAAACCCCCTCTGGAGATATTCAAAGCCCACCTGGACATGATCTTATGGAAGCAGCTCTAGGTGAACTTGCAGCAGGGGTTTTGAACTGGATGGTTTTCAGGGGTCCTTTTCAACTCCAATTATTCTGTGATTCTGTGGCTTTTATAGCATGCTTGGATATTACAAGTATAGTATCTGTTGCAGAAGAGGAAAATTCAGTTCAGTGATTATGATCATGATAAACCAGCTTGGAAGGAAAGGACATGTGGAGCCTTGGAGGTTAAAAGTAAAATATAGATTGTGCTGACTAATCTGATACTTTCCTCAGATTGCTCTATTGAAGGGTCAAAGAAATGGTAGATTTGTTCCATTTGGGCTTTTACTTGGTAGCAGAACCACAGTGGAAACTAAGAGAGAAATTTGGAATCAGTAGAGCAACTGGAGAGTGAATTGAGAAGGATGTTGAGACTACTATTGAGAGAACAATATCATGTTGTATGGAGCTTATTAATGAACTACCCCATGAGCATCTTGAGACTGCTTTCATCCGTTATCTCCATAAAAATGTTCATTAAAAGGAATATGCAGTTAGATTTGCTCCTTCTATGCAGCTGAATTGATGACTTTTCAGAGTGAAATAAAGGAAATGGCATGAGAGTGTCATCACCTGAAGATGAAGATAGCCTGGGCAGGCTGAAGGCAAGCAAACACAAAGTTAAACCAAAACCAATATTGTCACAAGAACAAGGGACTATATGAAGTGGAGAGCAAGCCAAGACTGCTACTGTGGTAGATCCTTCAAGTCCCTTATTTAGTATGTAAAAGAAATACCCTTCCCTTCAACTGCTGATTATGGTTTAAAATTTTTCTTGTTTTCAGTTTTAGTTCAGCTTCTTTTAATATCCCTTACTGGTAAGAATATGTGTAGGCAACAAAGTGGGAACGGATGTTGCAAGTCTTTTACTGATGCTTTGAAAGCTGTAACACAGTTGAGATAAATTAGTAGTACCAACAGGCCTGTGAACTCTTCTCAAGAATGTTCCCTTAAAACAGAGGGTAGGAATCTGGGTCAAATCCATTTGTTAAGTGGTGTTTTAAATCTTTTTTTTGTCGTTGCCAAAGCATTAGTTTAAAAGTTATTTGTCTGTATGTTTCTATTTTTTGTTTCTTAATGGAAGCGTTTATGTGTGTTTTTAAATGCTTTTCTATCCATAAACCATAGCTTGAATATTTTACAAAAGAATTTTTGTTAATAGTTTCTGCTGAAACTAGCTCTTGGGGGATCAATTTGCTGTTTGATAGAGGAGGTGTGGGTTTTCTTTGTTGTTTTTAGTGCCCAAAGAAAACTTTAATTTTCACCCCCACACACCCCCGTAACAAACCCCAAACTCCCATATTTGGCCTGAGTTCTCAGGGAGTACTCAGTGAGACTCAAATTGCTTGGCCAATCTGAACAGGGCCTTTGGACCCATTCAATCAAAGTCAGCACTTCTTTTCCCCTTTTCCCCTTCCCAGTTCCTGTGGTTGTTTTTTTTTTTTTTTTTTTTTAGCTTGTAGAACTCATTGGTGCTATTTAAAGTAAGCCTTGGAAATAAGGTTCAGACTAAAATACAGTGGCCCTGGGCCTTAAGTCCAGGTGCCTGAACTCCCTTTGATATTTTGTGGAAGCAACAGGGGCCTGTAATCATTCAGACAAAAACTCTGCTGATTTCAGGAACGGAAGTTCTTCAGAATTCAGTACATTGGCACAAAACCTACAAGAATGTTACTGTAAAGTAGGTGTTGAAACCTTTCCTACTTCCAAATTACTATTTTTCACAGATGAAAACTAATAGAAATGCTCCTTTTAATTTTGAGTTAACTGAGGAAGCAGACTAAAATGCTTGATGTTTGGATAAGCTGAGCTGTTGGGCTGAGAGCTTCATCAGCAGGCACAATTCTGCAGAGTAAAAATCCATCAGTTCCCAACTGCCTGCACAGGTGTTTCTCTATAATCCTGCTCATGTCCTTTTCCCATCTTTGTCTCTGCAGCTGTTGATTTCTGAACCATGAACCTGTAGTCTTAAACTCAATAACTGTCTGCAGAAGCAAGGTGCATTCTGTACAGCCCATTTATAGAGAAGAGTATTTCTAATTTAATCTTCATTTCTTTTTAGATGGTTGAGTTTTCAGGTGACTGCACAAGTCAGGCAATAGTAATAATAATAGAAGTTTTGCTATGTAGTGCTAGATAAAATAAAATACCAATCAAAAGTTGATAAACTATTTGTGTTTATGTGAAACAAGTAAAACTCTTGACTAAATTGGAACTGAGTAAACAATTTTTACCTTGGTTTACCTTGACCTTATCACTGAATTTTTCAGATAGCTTGCTGTCTTAAATCTTCTGTATGATCTATGGACATCAAAGCAATCTTGTCTAACAGCATAATGATTAATGGGGCTTGACTGAAACAGGGTACCTTTGAAGGAAAATATTTAGCTGGCAAATGTCTTTTACTTCTTCCAATAGAAAGAGAAAATTATCTATTAAAATATATTTTCTTCTCCTTAACATGGGTAAAGTACCTCACTGACAGTGTTTTGAAAGATTTCTGTAATACTTTTAAAAAGGTTGTTATGGTGTTTCCTCATGTGGAATTTTGCCTCTGTGTTTTTTTGTCTTTTTTCATTGGGCATTCACTTGTGGAATTACTCTGAAAATGTGCTGTATTGAAACCATGCTGTATTGAATGACACACACTTAAAGTCTCCCTCTTTTCTTGTAAGAAACAAGATTCCTTCTTGCAACCTGAAAGCCACATTGTGTATGGCAGGAGTGAAACACCTTCTGAGAAACAGGAAGCTCAGCAGAAGCTCCCTTGAAGGTGCCTGTGCAGGCATCCCCTGGACTGACTGCTGAGCTTAACACTTTTGTGTTGAATGAATTGTCTGCTTAAAGCAGCACTGAAAATCCTTCTAGCACTTTTGTACAGCACCATTAAACACACAAGATGCAGAAGAAACTACTCTTCTTTCCCTACAAGTTATGTGTAGGGAAAGGATGGGTTTATTGGTCCCAGTTTAGTAAAACAAAATGCTGGGATCATCACTGTGCATTGAATCATCTTTAGTTATAGATTTAAATGTTTCATAGCTGGGTTTCAGCTACGTTATTCCTAAGAGTCTTTCCTCCCCCCAGCTGTTTCCACAAATTGGAAAGGCTTTCTTTCAGTTTATAAAAGCTATTTCCCCATTGTTCATGCCCACAGATATTTTCCATGCCCACACATTCATCCTCCCAAGAAAAGAAATCCCGATCCTATAAAAGAAGCCATGTGGAATAATCCTTTGAGGAGAAAGTCCAAAGTGGCACAATTTTGGATTTGCCATCTGCAAAGCTTCAGCAGCCTGGTGTTCCTCTGTTGTGTATCAATGGGTGGGGACATGAGGCACAGAGCAGAATGGGGTGTGGTTGCATTTCCAAAGAGCTCTCATTTTTTGTGTTGTGGCTCCAGTTTTCCCATCAAAATTGGAAGGGCTGAAACTTGCTTCTGTGAGCATTGAATGGAGCAGTTGCTTGGTGTTTTGCTACAGCATGAGTTGAATTTATCACTCATGGAAACTCCAACTTTATTGGCTTTTTGATGAAAAGGCTGGTCAAAGGGTGAAGAAAATGCAGTTCTCTGAAGTAGCAGAGATAATACTTTGAAACTGCCTTAAAATTAAACTGTAGTTTAAAAACAAAGCCCTCAAACTATTTTCACACATATCTTTTCTGTAGATTCTCACCTAGCACATAGCTGCTGTAAAGAATCAGCCAAAGTGAATTTCATGGTTTTCACACCCTAAGACACTGTCTAGGACCAGAAAAAAAGATCCTTAACATAACTCTTGCCTCTAAAATATAGGATAAAGAAAACCTGCTGTATATAAATGTCCCACCATGTACTCTTCTTTAGGTTAAATAGGAGAATATTTGACTGGAGAAAATGAGGTAGGAGTTCAGATGTTAAGTATTAGGCACACACCAGAAAAGACACAATTATTCCATCAGGAAACTTCAGGAATTCATGCTCTGTAGGAACCTGTGAGTCCTGGAGTGTTTATAACACCTACAAATTTCAAGGCAAATTATCAGTTAAAATACCTCATCCCAAAATCATCAGATGAGCAGAGAGTCACTAAAGGTATTTGAAGTGGATTCATATCTCATAAATCTTTACCTTTTGGAGTTGCAAAAGGCATTTTTTTGCTGTAGCAGGGAGAAATCTGCTGTCAGTCAGCTTTTGTCCACTGTGCACTAGGCACAGGTACAATTTTGTCTGCCTCTATAATACAAATCACTTTCCTGGCATCATAAAAAGGTTCATCTGTATTTATCTACCTTTTGGAGGAGTAGGTCTGAGTTTTGAATGAACTGAGGCCAAGTTTGTGGTACCAACTGGAAACCACATGGAATTTGGCAATGCAGACTTCATGCCAGACAAAACTGTTTAGTACCTGTCTAGAATGTTTTGATTTGTTCATTAATCAAACACAGGGAAAAATACATTCACAGGAAGCTGACGCTGAAGAGTTTCAGTGTAACAGATTTTTTAACCCTCAAAAACATTTGTTTTGTGATGATGGAATTTTTAGTAGGAAAATGTTCTTTGTGCTCTGTGTGTATACTTTATTCTACTCAATTTACTTACTGGAAAAGAAGTTTTATTTGTAAAGTTTATTATCAAGTTGTGTGTGCAGTACCTCTGTATCTGTAACAGTTTGTCTATTTGTAGATGCACATTTTTAAATTCTCTGCCTCCTGGTTTTGGGAAGATGAGTGTGCATACAACTGAACTGAAGGAGGAGCAGTAGAGAAAGAGCAGGAAACAGGAGAGAAGTCTGAGATGTAATTTCCTTTCTGGTATCACTCTCTATGAACAGTAGCAAAGGAGTGTCTAAAACTGGAGTTTAGCTGGCAACTGCATAAGCATAAACTCTGTGAAAGCAGAATAGATTTGCAGTTTTCCCTTTTAATGAATGAACTATGTGTTACCAGAGAACAGGCTGACTTGGAAAGGACCCATGAGGATGATGGAGTCCAGCTCCTGGCCCTGCACAGGACACCCCAAGAGTCACACCATGTGTCACTCAGCACTGTCCCAATGCTTCTGGAGCTCTGTCAGGCTGGTGCTGTGACCTCTGCCCTGGGGAGCTGTTCCAGTGCCCAACCATCCTCTGGGTGAGGAACCTTTATCTAATATCCAACCTAAACCTCCCCTGACACAATTTCAGACCATTCCTTGACTGATCATAAAAAGTCTGCTTTGACATTTTTGTTGTGAGTAGACAGGTCCAGTTGTGAAGATGCAGAGTTATTGTCTATGGTAACCTCACTTTAAAAGACACAATAAAAATATTTTTGTATGGGGAGAAGATCCAAACTGGACTTCTGCTGCATTTAGCTTAAATCCACAAGAAAGAAGAAAAGAAAGATGAATGCCAGCTTTAGTGCCAGTGCCCTTTGAAAGTTTGCTCAAATATTATGGACTCCTGTGAGATTGGGAAGGTTTGAGTCAAACTTTGCTGTGGGCTCATTCATGTTTGAAGTAGGAGATCATGTATGCTCAGATAATAGATTTTATACCCTGGCCTTGTTGTGAAGAAGGTATTTCCATATGGGTGCTGTACTAAATTTACCCTACTGTGTGTGGAATTCTCTCTGCTTGGCAAAAGGCCAGAACATTCCCTGCAAGGGAGAAGGGCCTGGAATTGTATCTGGTCAGAGTGTTAATCTGTGTCCCTTAGGCTTGCCTTGTGGCTGTTTCTGTGTTGCAAGGGCAATGCTGCATATGCCTTTTCAATGAGATCATTGCAAAATCAAATTGCTATTAAATTATATTTTACTCACAGTTTTGAACTCGGCTGAAGTAGCAACACCAGTGCTAAAACTTTGAGTAGAAATGCTGGTGCCTGAGCAACATTCCAAATGCTGTCTGGATAAAATTAATCATTTCATACAAATATTTCAAGTTAATGTTACATGTTTCAATATTGTTAAGCATAAGTGGTAGCACGTTATGGAAACAAGAAATGCTACCCTATTCCTGCACGCAGGGGCTGCTTATTATTCCTAGGCACATCCAGCTGACTCTAAGGGCATGGGATCGCGTTTTCTTCCTGACATGTTTTTGAGGCTATGTTCTCCTGTGCCCTCTCTGGCATTACAGATGTTCAGACGTGGCTTGCAAGCAGAGAAGTGGGATTTGGGAGGCTGGGATCACCAGTGGGAGCGTTCTGCACGGGCCTGTGTGATGGGGGCAGCGCTTGTCTGACGGCCCCTGTGGGTCTCTCTCTCCCCAAACCCAGAATGAAGTGGTTCAGGCTGTAACACTCCTCTGTCAGGTTTACTCCTGCTCTGTGGACTGTGAAGAAAGATTGTTCCCAAAGCAGAACTCTCCTGCACAGTGGGTCTATTCAAGCCTGCATCTGGGAAGATAGTTAGTGCCTTCATTTATGAAATTCCTATCATAGAAGTGTGAGTTCTTTGGAACAGCAGCTGGTCTCTTGAGAATTCTCCAACATGTCATGTACACAGCTGCATGTAAATCATTTTCATAGAAGGGAAGAAGAGAAATCTTTCAAATCATCAAATACCATCTCCCAGCATGTGGAGGTTTAAAAGATATGTGATATCATTTACAGTTTGTTTGTGGATTTGTTTCTGTTTGCCTCTATCTAAACCCCTGTGGTTCCTTCCTGCCACTCTGGATGCAGCACACGTGAGAACAGAGCTAGAGTTTCTGTGGCTGCTGCTTGGTTTTCTATCTCTGCTGGGAAAGGCTGTTGCTCCAGGAATCCTCAACAGAAACTCCATTGGCAGGAGCCACAGTCCAGAGTGGTTTGGTGGCTGCAATCGGCTCCGGTGGGTGGATGGGGAGGTGTTTCCCTCTCTCCTTCTACAAGGAATGTTAAAACAGGTTTAAGTGTTTCCAGTTGTGTCTCTGGCTAGTGGTTGGGAGGGCTGATGAAAGGTGATTTATAACACTTTTGCTTGTGGTAGCTTGTTGAAACTTTCCTTTCATGCAGATGACAAAGGTCAGTGCTGTGGGAACTGAACTCTTTCCTTGGGCAAAGCCCCTCTGCTGATGGCCATGTATAGCTGTGACTGAGTGATGGGTGGGAAGGTGCTCTCTTCAACTCATGGTCAGCTTGTGGTAGTAAGGGAAGAAATCTTATTTACATGGTTGTTATCAGGCCAGGGGATATCACTGAGGACCTTGATAACATTTAATTTTCAATGCATTCAAATCTCCATCATTTTATCTTGTAAAAATGTCCTTTCTAGGAAGAAACAGCTCCTTCTCTGTTGGCTCTTATTGGCATTTTTTTCATTTGTGGAGGGCAACTCTTGAAATTCCTTATGTTTCTTCTATTGGCTTTTCAGTGTAGATTCACGCTTTCCCTTTTTTTTTTTTTTTCTTTTAGTGTGAAAGAGTGAAATTCCAGCAAGGCTGACTTAGTGAAAACTGAATTAGTGTTGATGGCTGGAGAGAAATGTAACTTGATCTTCTGTCTCCAGCGCTTGAACCAGGAACTGAAATAATTGTTCTAAGATTCTGGTGAAGTTGCCAGAAAATGTAGCGGTGCTTCTGCCAGATGGTCACCGCAGAAGTGCCAGACATTCCTCCCCTTTTTGAGCCTGCAAGTGTGTGTATTTGAGAAGGAAAATACACACAGGCAGCAGGGAACTGCAATGCTTTTCTGCCTGAGGTGTTTGCTGAGCGTGCGTGGGGGTGTCAGTGTGTGATGCCTGGCAGAGGGATGGAGGCACAAAGGAGACGTGTCTGTGGAGCAGTGACATCACTCTGTCACAGGGCTTGGCTGACAATATGAGGTACATCTACCAGAAATGGGGCAGGAAGGTGTGTCATACAGCAAGAGAAGATAGGTCAGTCCCTGAAGGAATCATGGCTCACTGGAAGAGATGATGTTGCTTGTCAGCTGCTAAGCCCAGCTGGACTGGTTAATGATTGGTGCCTTTAATTGAAACCATTGTGCACTACTACAGTCCTGCCTGCTGGTGCAATAAATCTTGATTTTTCCGTATTAGAAAGCTGCATTCTTTGGGGATATTGAAAAGTCTCTGACTTTTTTCCTCCCTGCCCCCCTTTTTGTTGCTATAGCTACTGTAATTTTTGTTAACAAAGGGAATAAGAAGTAGTTTTCTGTGCTTAGTTTGCTTTTGTCATTCTGGTATAGCTGCCAATATTCTCTCAGTCCTTTCACCTCTTCTTTTTTTTTGTCCATCTCCCTTAGAACCAATTCTGTGAAGAAACTGCAGGAGTCTGAGAACTTCAAGTCTCCTGCAGTCACTGCAGAGCTGCATGTGCATGGGGGATGAGGCTTCTACCCATGAATTAGGGACTGAGAAACTTGAACTTAGATCTGAGTTTGGGCTTGTGTATTGAATGACCAGCTATGCAGACCCTGAGCACTTCTCTTTCTCATGGACTTGCACCTGCTTTGCAGGACTGCAGGTATTTCTGTCTCTTTTGGTGAAATCTCATATCAGGTTGCCACAGTATGGCAGATCCATTTTTCTTGAAGTATCTTTAGGAAAATTCAAAGTTTATTCCATGAGGAAGATTTTAGCCATGGAATGAAAACATACTGGAGCATGAGGAAAGGTGGGCTGCTTTCTCTGAGGGACACAGATTGTGGTCCTAGTGTGGAGGGGAAGAAGGAGGGGTGTATTTCTCCTGCCACCTGGGATTTCCTATTTCCCTTTCATCTTTCTAAAAAAATCTCTTCATTTTCTTGTTTCCCATTTGTGTTTTTCTCATAGCCTGTTAGTTAACCTTTACCTCACCTTTGTTCTACCAGCTTTGAACTCTTCTCATGTTTGTCTGGACCTCACCCCTCCTCTCTGTTTCTTCTTTTGCATCAATCCTCTGATTCAACAGCACAGCTGGGAGGGTGCTTGGGGTCCACTCATTTTGCTGGGTCTGTGCTTCTCACTGATAACTCTACTCAGTTGTCTGAGATGGAAGCTCAGGCAGGCAGGGCATGGACTGCACCCTTTCAGTCAGGCTGCTCACACCTAATTGTAGTTTACCATCCTGGGAGCACAAGGGGCTTGGGTTTGTTTCTTTTGGCTTGGAACATGTAGAGCTTGAAGGAGAGGGAGGCAGAGGCCAAGATGTTCATAGACATGAAGGGAATCGGAATCAGGAAACCACTGTGCATGAGAGAGCTGCTCCTTGCCTCGAGACAAGCCTGTTTTAGGCCTCTATCTCTGGTAGAACAGTGGTATTTGGAGATTTGGATAGATCTCTGAGGTGGTAGGAAAGATAGGAGTACCTTTGAGAAACTGAGCCATTCAGCCAGATGTCAGAATGTGGGTGGTGGACTTTAATCTCTGGCACTGAATTTGTGGATCTCACCTCTAAGCAGGCTTCCTAAGACTGCAACTGAAATCCATGTCAGAGCTCCAACACAGCTCAGAGCTCCTGCAGATGTTACTTTAAGTGCAAGAACATAATTTCTAAATGTAAACAGATACCTTCCTGAAAGGTTCCTGCACAAATCCCCAATACAAACAATGGACTTACTTGGCATGCCATTTGTTGCTGCTAATGCCTGTGTCCAGGTTCACTTCTGGATGTACTTTAGATACAGGGGAATTAAGATCTTCTCTTGGGGAATTAAAATCTTCTCTGTGCCTTTCTACAGATTCCCTGGGTAACTGCCAAGAGCTAAAGAGACAGACCCAATGTTGTTCTCATATCTTTGTACAAGCCAATACAACTTTGGCCAGTATTTTCTACTTACAGCCATGAGGTCTCCAGCCCATACCTCATTCTCCCAGGGTGCTTTTATATCATCATATTGAGACAGTCCATGCTAATTAATAATTTCTTCCCTGGAACCATTAGCACTGGCAGCTTGGGTGTCATGGACAGGACCTGCTTCTGGGAGATACGGGCTCAGAACAGTCCCTAACACACAGTAATCTGACCAGAAGGACACTCATGATATCACCACATATCAGCTCTTGACCTTACTGAGGCATTAACAGATTATTGCCCTTCTACCCATCAAACATTATTAAAACACTTTGCAAGGCCTTATAACTGCTAATAATTTTGCAATTCTCACTCTAGCAGGACTCTGAGTGGGAGCCACGTGTGCCTGACAGGCAGGAAGGGAGGGATGCTGACAACTCTGGGCACTCTGTAGTATGGCTGTGACCTGTGTTTTCCCTCAGCTGATGCTCTAACAAATCAAAACCTACAGCAGTTGCAAAGCCAAGATGCTTCTCAGCTGTCTGGCAGACTTTGTCAGTCAGCTTTGGCATGAGGAGGGTTCAGTCACCGCTGTCAGCTCTACTGGGAAGTTCCTTTTAAGACTTACTAGGACTTTCATCTTTGTTTGTTCACTCTGTGAATTGCTTTGGGATGTTTTTAGGGACTGGTTGCACCCTGTGGGAAATACCAAAGGACACTCTGTTTTCTCATTTATCATATCTTTTGTGACACAAAAGATATTAATGAAAAAGTAGCTTTGTTCCTCAAAGCTAAGCAGCTCTCATTCCTTAGAAATGTTATACTTTGGGTTTTGTGTCAGAAGAAACAATCCATTGTTGTGCAAATGGGGTTGATGTTGCTATTAGAGGATTATGACTTCACTGAGGAGTAAGCAATGGAGCAGGTGAGCTCCTGAGACTTGGATGGTTGTTTTTATGCAAAAATCCTGGGGATGAAGGGAAAGAAGAAGGAAGAATAATACCAAAGAATTGTGATATATGTTGGGTACGGTTTCTAAGTAGACTCTTCCTACCCTGGTATCTCAAATCATGATATTTAGGCTTGAAATAGTCAATGTATTTTTTAAAATCCAACCCTTTTCTTTAGCCTACACAGAGAAATACTAATTTTGATTCAATATCAGACATTTCTCTTCATGTATCCTTTTCTAAATATCTTGTTCCTTGATTTTTATGTTGTTTTCCTTCCATTTGGAAGCTGTGATTGCCCCAGGACTGCTAAGGGTGATAGAGTAGCTTCACACTGAGTCCTTACCTAGTTTAGACATTGGTTTTGGACTGCATTGTGTTTCAAGTGAGGTGTGTTCTTTTTACCAGGTATTGCCCATTTTCAATTAAAACCAAAGCCCTCAAACTTCAAACCATTTTCACACATATCTTTTCTGTAGATTCTCACCTAGCACATAGATGCTGTAAAGAATCAGCCAAAGTGAATTTCATGGTTTTCACACCCTAAGACACTGTCTAGGACCAGAAAAAAAGATTCTTAACATAACTCTTGCCTCTAAAATATAGGATAAAGAAAACCCTTTTTTCAAAAGGAGTAAAAAATAACTTGAGAGAAGATAAATGAAGTAATAAGAAGATAAAGTAGGGCAAAGAAGAGAGAATAAAGGCACAAAATAGGAAAGAAGAAGAATGTCAGAACAGGGGAAAAGCATTTTATGTGGCAGAAAAACAGGAAAGGAGGGTGAGGGGTGAGCGGAGAGATGTCTTTGCTCTGGGCAAAATCTGATTTTCAGCTACCTGGGGGAGGTAACTTATTTTGTCTCCAATAAGTGCTGCCACATCAGTTTCCCAGTAGTACCAGTTCAGTGCAGTGGGGATTGAACTGCCTGGAGGGAGGTTCTTGCAAGGGTCAGTGGCAACCAAGCCCTCCACCCCTGCTGGTTACAGCAGGAGGTTTGTGCTAGAATAAACTTGTCATCACTCTGTGAAAGCTTAGCAGAGACTGGTCACTGACTGGGTTCAACACAGGCTGTGGGTTGTAGGGGGGGAAATTTTGGGTGAGACTGTTGAGTTAATGGCAGTCCTGAGAGCAGGTATTCCTGATGTAATTCTTGTGACAACGCTCTGGGAGTCTCTACTGGCGCCCTCTCAAGGCAGGAATCTTTAAACATTCCAGACTTTCCAGTTCATCAGAACTGATGTTGTTCTGGGAGGACATAATTATCTGTTTTATTGGAAGGGGGTAGGCAAATTGCCACAAAACAGGCTGCAACTCCTAAACAAAAAACTGTACCTAACCTATACCTCTTGGTGTGTGGGTGAGCTCCCTTAAAGCATCCAGAAAAGCATATTAATGTGTTAAGCTGATTTCTTCTTTCAGCATTCTGTTGCAGCTACTGTCAAGAGAAAAATAAGTAGACACACCAATTATTATTAATAATGTATTTATGAAAAATTGTATTTATTATAAAGTAATTTTTCAAATATATGAGTTTGTTTTAACAGCCTGTAGCTCTTCCCTGTTATGCCTTCCTGTTATGTCTCCAGGTCTCTGTCTAGTGGGGGAGACCAAAGGGGTAATACTTTCCCATATTTTTCAGATCCCAGATCAGTGAAATTTCAAGGGAAAAATAATCTGCATGAAAAAGCTTCAGAACTCAAGGTCTCAAGTAGATTTCAAGCCATGTTAGTGATAATGCCAGGAGAGGGCTCAGGAACCTGCATTCAACATTCAGAGTCTCCCTTCTCGAGTCATCAGACACCACATGTAAATTCTTTTTCTAGGTCCAGTAACATTCACCTTGTGCAGAAGGAGAGGAAGGAGTCAGTTCCTGGAATGTGCTGACTGATGGACACCATGTATCAGACAGCAGGAGGTTTTCTTGTAGCTATAAAGTGATTAAAGCACTCTGGGTTGCCTTGACTTTTCAGGTGCTTGCTCCAAGCCTCACTTCTCAATGCAATCAATCCCATTCACAGCTTTCAGTGAAAAAAGAGAATTTTTTGGTAGTGGGACTGACAGTGGGTGCTTCCAAAGTGTTGGGGACGCTTTAGGAAATTAAGAATAATTTTAAACTGCAGTGGAGGGGAGGACAGAGGATTTACCCCTCCCCTGCTAACACCTGGTAATGGAATTAGACATTAGACAAAGTGCCATAATGTTCATTAGCCCAAAGTGTGATGGCTTTCAGTGCCTAATCTGTCCATAAAAAGCCTCAGGCCACACTTTAATTTTAAAAGAGTAAAAGTGTATGGATCATTACCAGATGGTCCATAAGGAATATTCTGTCAGTGGATCTGCCTGCAATGATAAAGATCTGTTGGGAAGCATCTGCATTGCAGCAGCCCTTTTCAGTCAGGGTGCTGGACCTTGCCTGGCACGAGCAGCAGATCCCACATTGCCCTCACACCATTTTTCATATTTGTCTGTCATTTTTATTTTTTGATCCTGATAAATGGTTTGTGAAGGTTTTAGGCAAAATTGATGTAATGATTCTACCATTTGGGCTCATTAAATTGCCAGTTTCAGAGTTGTCCCAGTGAAATTAGTGAAACCTTGTCTGGAGCAAAATGCAAATTACAGCTAAATAAGAGTTTCAGATGAATTTTTTACATTTACAAATGAAATAAAATTCTGCATTTTTTGACCAGGTTTGTTAGCTGGTTTACAAGGCAATGCAGAATCTGTGTGACATAACTATTTTTGGATTTGTTCTTAACAGTATGTCACAGTACTTGAGAGATAGTGGTTTCAGTTGCTTTGTGAAGAATAATTTGCAAATACTGTAATGAGGAATGCTCTCACCCAAGCCCAAGGGATGTCATTCTGATCATACAATGATTCAATAAATTTGCAGGGCTCTCAGACTCATTTGAAGACTCTAAAATAACTTTCTACATGACCATAAAACTTAATTTAGATTTTCTTTCCTTGCTTCTTTGTCTCTATTTTTTTTTTGTTTGTTTTGATTTTTCCCTTTTTTGGGGGGGATGTGCATTGCTGGATGGGTGGGTGGGCTTTTTGGGGTGATAGAAGTCCTTGCTTTCAGGTACCTCTGTAAATGGCTGAATATTTTTCTGCCATGTTCATGTTGTTTGCATTTTTTTCTGCATATTCTACCTGCAGTAGAATATTCAACTAAAATAAGTATTAAAGAAAAATTGAATAGAAAAGTCAGTTGATATCTCCATATATACCATAGTCTCAACTGCATGGAAAGGAACACATTTATATCACTAAACTTGACATATCTTGAGAAATTGTCTTTAAGAACTCAATTTATCTTTACTTGAAAACAAACCACTTTGTTCTACTTGACTTTTAAGGTGGCTTTGAAAGGTGAGGTTTAAATAATCACTTCTTTTAAATATTGACCACAGTGATTTTTATCAAGCTTTGTCATACTTTTTTTATTCCCATCTGATTTTGGGTATAAGAAAAATGGACTCTTAAAAAAAAGCAGCAAAAAGGCACACTATTTTTTTAATGTGTCAGGTCAGTGTCCCATCTTTTTGAGGATCTCTTCAGCTTATTTTTGTCTTGAACAGAAAAGCAAATCTCGGAAAATTATTGTTACACATGCATGCTATCAGTTATTGTTCTCCTTATGCTGTGTTTATCTCTCTCCTTTTTCTCACATTAAGTGCTAATAAGTGATTTAGGTTTAACACAGTAAAAGTATTGAATTGGGGAGTGGAAAACATTAAAAAACTGCTTACTCCCTGTGGAATGTACAGTCTTAGAAAGCTTGGCCAGCATTAGCAGGCTTCCTTTTTTGTCCCAAGCAATCCCTTTTCCAGTTGGAACAGGCAGTTCTGTAACAGTCCTGTAATCTTGATAATGTAACACTAACAATAACAATGAGACACTGGAGGAATTTAGGGAGCTTCAGTGTAGGAAAAATGTTACCAACAAGGGAAAAAAGTCTTAATCTGGGAAAATTGATGCAAGACCTTGGAGAAGGACAAGTAGACCTGGAGTCAGTGGTCAGCATGATTGACTCTGCCTCTGGTGCTGCAGTCTGCAGATTTTCTGGCTGTGTTTGTGGCAGAACTGCTTGGAGTAAAGTGGTTTAGAGACTGTCTTTTTGACTGTGATGGGTCTGTTAGTACAGGGATTTTTGTGTGTTGTTAGCCCCCAGCTTGCTCTGCAGCATCGCATTACAGCGGCTTCTCAAGCAGTCCGGACTTCCTGTGGGTTTGAGTAAACAAGAAGTTTCATAACACTCCTTATTTTTGCATTAGCTGGGCTATTAATGGTCATAAAAATTGGTAGTTCTGGTCAGAGCCTGGGTGGCACTGCTGTAAACCATGGGAGATATTTTAGTTTGTAAACTAAGCAACATCTCAGAAACCACCCAGACGGGTGCCAGCAGAGCTGCTGAATCCTTCATGACTCCTGTAGCATCAGGTGGAATAAATACTGTTCCATTTCTTTCTCAAGGGACTCTGCTGGCATTTTGGAAACCTTACCATGACATGAAAAAGCATTCCTCCCTCATTTTGCAAAGTATTTCTTAAGGGATTACCAGGACAGGGGAAATGGCCACTAAGAGCTGTGCTTTACACCAGAGAAACATGGGATATAGACAGTGGAAGGGCAGGATATTAGGGATTCCTGCTTTTGCATCCCTGGGATGACATCCTGGCCTTTATCCCCATCATCAGGTTCTCCCTTCAGTCACAGCATGACATTCCTATTAAGACAGCAGAATGAAGGCAAAATAAATCACACTACTGGGTTGTTTTTTGGCCAGTGTGCAGCAATGTCACAGAAGTGAAACCCATCTTTTGGGCACTTAACTTTATACACAAGGCTGAAATTAAGTTCACAGCTTTTGGGATTACCAAATTGCTAAAAAAACAGCTAGGAATTGATAAAGATTCTTTATATTACCTGAGGTTTTAGAAGTGTCCTAAGGCAGTTTTACTTAAAGAATCCTGAGGCCAATAGAGAAAACCATTTGTGCTGTTTTCACATCACAAGCAGATTTGAAAATTATATACAAAAAAAAATCCATCATTGAATAAATTTCACTACTAGAAAATGTTTCCATTGTAGAGTTGCACTTGAAAAGTGAGAAAGCTTTCTTCATTCCTTAGGATATCTGTTTTGTGGTCAAAATTCCAGTCACAGCTCTGGTGTTTGCAAGCATCACACAGTGCTGTTGCTGGGATCTCCCCATAGATTGATGGATGGAAGAACCACAGCAAACCTGTGATATTTTGTGAACTTGGTATTGAGCTCTGATCATCAGACAGGCCAGCACCTGAAGCACACACCTACTTCCCATAAGTTATTTCCATTTATAGCACTGGGCTCTGATAAATTTGGCTGTGGATGTGCAACAGCAGCTGTGGAGAGGTAGGGTTCAGTTTTTCAGAATTGTGATGACACAGATGGCATTTTATAGAATGAAAAGCAAGCTGGAGTTCTGCCTTTACACAGCACAGTAGTTCAAGCAGTTAGTTGTCATTTGGGCTTGTTAAGCTTAATTGACTTTTCTTCTCACAGACATCCACACTTCTAGAAAGCAGAAATGACCATGACTGCCAACAAGAACACCAGTGTCAACAGCAGAGCTGGAGGGAGTAAAGTGCCTCAGGACACTCTGGATAGGTAAGTGGAGAACTGCAGGATTTGTAGATTTTGAGTTAAGTTTGTTTGTGTTTGGAACAAAATCTCTGTTTGAGGGTAAGCATCCTCTATGCTGACACAGAGAGAGCAAACTTTGCTGGGCTGAGAGAAGTTTTCTAGAAGTTTTCTGCAGGGAGAGGAGGAGCCAAGGGATGAGGAAAGGCTGTTTCTTGTTGAACTTTGCTGCTCATAGGCTGGTTATGATGGAAGTGATTGCAGGGAAGGACCTGTGTGGAAGATGCTGTGTCATGCTCAGGAGTTGTGGGCTAAATTCCTCAGCCATGTGACTGCATGTCAGCTTTCCTCTGCTGCCAGTCCCAGTTTGTGTTTTTTGTGGGTTTGTGTCCCATTTCCTCTGCTGTGTCTGCCTTCACAGACTGTGGGCAGACCATCTCCTGTGGCAGGTCAGGCAGCAAGTGGGAAAGGGCTGAATGTAAAGGGCAGGGCTCACCTCTGTTGCTTTGCTTATTTGTCTTTTCTGTAGCATTAAAATAATTTGCAAAGTAGAGAACCTTTATTATTCATAATTTGGGGGAAAATGAAACTTTTTAAAATGTGCAGTCAAATAAAGGCAGATATAACCAGCATCAATTCTAGGGTTTTTATTAGGTATTTTATGCTGTGGTAGAGCTCAGCAGAGGTGGGCTCGATATCCTTGCACTCTTCCCAGTTTGTGTGTTTGTCATCTATTAGTGCAAAACAGTAAAAACAAAAAATAATGAGGGGCATGGGTGGCTAAAGGAATTTCTAGAGAGATATTCATATGTAGTTATTAAAAGAAGTTCCCTAATGATCTCAAGTTGTTTATTGTCCTTCCACCAGTGCAGACAGATTGGTGCTGGGAACTTGGGTCTGGACTTTGGTGAACTTCAGACAAGTCTTTTGGTTTGAAATAATTTCCATTCTGAATAGCTTAGGAAGTGCTGTGGGATATTAAGTTATTGGATAGTAACTGTCAAATAAACTCTTTCCTTATCATCATCATCATCATCTGTTGTGATAGAATTTGTCAGGGAAAGATTTTGTTAGTACAAGTAAGAGCCTGGAGCTAAGGAAAATCTTTAAGTTGCACTTGCACAAGTGAGGAGATGAATTTGTGGTCATGCACCATTTCTCCATCCCTTGTTTTGCCTTATGTAATTTTCACCTGTCTCTGAGAAACCCTGCAAGAGGATGTTATTTGAGTCAACCATGAGGATTCTTCATTTGAGTCAGACTGTAAATCAGTGTCTTAAGTGCTGGCATTATAAAAGTTTAAAGCTTGCAAGATTTATTGCAAACATGTTCCAAGATTCACTTGAACTGAACAGTCACTGTCTCTGTTCAGTGTGGGATTTGACTGGACATTTGGAAACCTGCAAATGTACTTTATAATTTGTGGTAGTAGAGTTTCAGTTAATCCTGATACTGGCATAACACATGTGTAGCAGTCTCCTGGTTGCTAAGATATATTTTTACAGCTATTTCTTGTCAATCCTAGTTTTGGTGAGGTTTGTTGTTTCAAGACTGTTCAGTTGATGATCTCAAAGGTCTTTTCCAGCCTCAATGATTCTGTGATTCCAAGATGCAAGGTGTGATTCAGGGATATGGTGACATCAGCTGGTTCAACATTTTGTGATTCCTTATAGGTCAGAAGCAAAGATCAGAGAAGTCTGTAGAAGTCTTTCTAATTACTTTGGCAGTGATTAAGATATGGATTTAAATTTCAATACTAAAAATTTCCAGTGGAAAGAATGTGCCTCCACATAAACATCCATACAACTGTGTGCTTTGCAAGTATCAGGATTCTTGCAGTAACTAAGATTCCCTTGATCCTTACCAGGGTGTGAATCAACTGGCATGAATCACCAGAGCCATTTTTCCACCAGAGTTGTGTGAATGTCACTTCAGGAAATTAGGGAAAAACAGAGAGCAGAGTGAGGGCACAATTTGGGAGGATAACTGTGAGTTTTAAGAATCTGGTTGTAGGATTCATGGGTTTCTGCTGTGAGCAGAAGAGGGAAAAAAACCTCTGGATCTGAAGAAAGTGAAGTGTTTTAAATCAATCCACACTAACACATTGTTTTTGAAGTTACCTGAAGTTCATTCACCACTTCTTAAAAACTGAGATTTTTTTTTTGTGTTGGGAGGGAATACTTAACTGTGCTCTGAATGGGAAAATTGTAGAGTGATGGCAAGGGTGGTTGAAGGCACAAAACATTTTCACTACAAGACAGGAGTAGATTGATTGTGACTCTTCATCCTAGGAAGGAAAGGACTGAAGGGGTAACGAGAGGAGTAATAGAAGTATCTGAAATGGTATATGGAAGAGGGATGATAAATAGGGAAAAATTCTCTTTTGATTTAAGAACTAATACAAATCAAATGAAACTAGAAGACAACAGGTTGAGAATCAGCTGAAAAGAAGGCACTTTTCAGCAGTATGTTTTTAAATCATGAAACTTACTGTTAAGGGAGGTTGCATCAGACAAATTCATGGAACAAAAATCTTCCAAAGCCTTTTAGTCACAGAAACAAGATCTGTGAGTCAACAGACTTTTAGGCTAGTTAAGTTGCACTGCATGTTCCTATTCTCTTCTCCAGGCACCTGCAGTGGTGGTGCCTCTCCTGGGCAGTGACTGAACCTTGGACAAGGAATGCTATTTTGGCCCAAACCAGTGGGAACATTCTTGTTGTTTGGAACAAGAGCCAGTTACAGGAAGCAAATTGGAGAAATTGCAGATGGATTGTTATGCTTACAAGAGGGGACTTTGGCTTTCAGTGAACTTTAAAGATACGACTTTAATCCTTCCTTGTGAGTCACTGAGGTGAACACCAAGGAATGGAAGGATAGGAAAGCACCTTGAGTGTAGCTGGAAGGGACTTCTTAGCAATTCTGGCAGGAAGCAGCTCTGAGAAATCTTCTTAACCCTTCAACAGGGGACAAAGGAGCCCACAGCATGCTTACAGCTTGTGCATGACCATGACCCTTTTGCATCAAGTGTGTGCTTGGTTTGATTGCACCACAGTTAAGAGGATCAGTGTAACTCTGAGGAAACCTTAAGGGAACACAAGTCACAGAAAGGCATAGTGATGCTAGTAGCACTCTCTACTTACAATGTGGCTTGCTTTCCCTTAGCAAATGATTTAATATTTACCTGGAGTATCTGTGTTTTATCAGAAACTCTATTTGTTATTAGGTATTTGTCCAAAACTTGTGTTTTCTCCAGTGCAATCAAAGGTAGGTGTAGAAATGGCACTACTATCTTGGACTTAAAAATCACCTCCACACTATACTATATCAAAACAGACCAATAATTATGTCTACAAAGTTATGCCCTAGTTAGCAAAATACAGCTTTTTAACTTGTAGGCTGTATAGTATAACAGAGGCAAGGAGAAAAAAAATCCTGAATGAAAGAATTCTATATTAATATATCACTAAATCTTAAAATTGCAGCTCAGTTTGAGATGCTAGATGTGACAAGGACCAGTCCAGAGCTGTAAAATATTTAGAGTTGTGTGGCTACAGAATTTCTGCAAATCATTCCCAATGCCTTTGCCTCTGGCTAATATGGTATCTCTAAACTCTGCCTCTCAAGGCATTTTATACATTTGAGCCTTCTCACCTGCTGCAGTAACTGAAGTACAGGAAGGGTTTGTTTTTGGAGGAGCCCTTTGATTTAGTTTTTTATCTGAGTGTATTGCATGAGGCATAAATAACTTCAGATTTTGGAGATACAGACTTCTTCCAGTGTATTTGTCATTGGCAGAATTTCTCTTTTTCTGTGGTGCAGGCTGTGTCATATAAATGGGTCCCATCTTGAAGAATAGGAGAGAGCTTTTGAAAGTTCAAAAACATTTTACAAAAAACAATTACAGTGAACAAAAATTAAGTTTGCTGCAAGTAAGTGTTTTACCAGGGTGGTGGCCATGTCTGAGAAAAACAATTCTCAGGGGCTGTGTGTCTGGGGAATCACAGGAGGTTTTTTTTTTACAGACTGGATTTTGTGATGTGGGCTGTTGTCTTTCCACCCAACCTCCACAGGAAAGGTGGTGTCCTCACCAGAGGATGTTGGTGGAGGATGTTCTCCAGCTGAGCAATCATGATTTAATGGCACTGGGGGTGCTGATGTCAGGGCATGCTATAGCAAGACACCAGAGATTTGTGCAAACAAAGCATTACATCTGCAAATGGCCATGAGCACCAAGTGGCAAAGTGTCTATTCAGATAACATTCTTAAAACTTCTCATTTCTAAATACTCTTAGTTGAATCTTTGAACCAAATATACTTGGCTAAAACTGACATCTGATCTCATGAGTTGGATCTCTCTCCTTGCTTGGTAAGAACTGTGCTGGGTACCCACAAACCTCTAAATATAGGCTTTGGTTTTTATCTCCCAGCAGTGTGTGAGGACATTCCTGCTGTCACCAACAGTTTGTTACCTCTGTTAGCCTAACATGTGCTGAGATCAGTTTGCACTGGCTTTGTGGCTCAGAACTTTTTCCTTTTTCAAAATTTAGGTTAATAGGACAGAACTTTAACTGGTGGAACTACCTTACCTCCAGTGAAGGCACTACACAAACAAATCTGGAATAATATAACTCTAGAGATACCCCAGGAGCATTTCAGATGAATTGTTTATAATTCTTTAAATATCAAGTAAAAGAATGACTTCCATTTCTTATCAAAGTGAGCCCATGGGTTGGTTACTAGAAGTATTGTTTTGGGTTGGTTACCTGTTCCTGTCACATATGCAGGTCCATGCTCAGCTGGGTCACATACACATCAAGGTTTTATTCCTGCATTTCTCTGAAGGCAGAAACAATCTTAGAAAGATCTTAGAAGCTAAGAAAGCTTTTAGAAAAATCTTAGTTGAAGGAAGACTTTGTGTCTGTGCTTCAGCCTTAAAAATGTATGATCAGTTCCAAATTCAGTCATACTCAAGCCAAGCTCATTCAGTTTTACAGCAAATGCATTTATTTATTTATTTTAAAGTGAAATTAATTCTTGGTCCACATTACTAAATCCAACTGAAATCCTTTGTTTCCTTTGAAAGGATTATGTGGTTATGGGCTGGGCAAAGGACTAAAAATATTTTGCCTTAGGAACTGACACCTTCAGAACTCTTAAATAAAAGAATGTGCAAATATGTCCAGCACTGGGGTTAAGCAGTGCTCTGCTGTCAGTGCTGGACTGGGGCTGGCAGTTTTTTGCTCTGCTGGCTTGTCCTGAGAGTGCTCCCTTCTCTTCCCTTTCCACATTTTTCATGTCGAAGATGATGTCATGTCTTGAGGAAAACCCATCTCTTTAGTGAGAGGGGTTGTCTTCAGAGAGGCAGTGTCTGTGCAGCACTTCTCTCTCATTTAGAGACGTGTGACCAGATATGTAACAATATGACTTTAAATTAATTCTTATTCATTCAATCCTTCTGCTACTCCTAGTACAAGAAAAAAACCACAAATGAAAGCAGTGCTCCTCAGCTGTGTTGGACCCAAATTTGTTGTCAGGTCATTCATCCAGATGTGACCCAGTCTGCCTGCAGTGACAATGAATGCAGATGAGCTGTGTTCACACCCAGGGTGGATGACTCCAGGGGCAGATAAGGCAGGACTACACTGAAGAACTCCCTCACCATTGCTTACAGAGCCTTGGGAGGGACATAACTCAGCATCCACCACAGAGGAGCCCTGGTCCTGCTGTAAGAAAATTATTAACAGTAAGATAAACAAACTGTAATTAATTGCATTTATGTATGTCATGTGAATATAAAGATTATGAGATTTATCACATGTCTTGAGTTTTCTGAATGGAGAGCATCTTGAAGAATGCAATAACTTGCAAATCCAAAGATGTATCTTCAGCTCTCTGTGTTGTTCTAAAGCAATGAGATTTTCATCCTATTTGAAATTCTAATGCGTGCAATTTTCCCACTAATTTTTTAGTGATTGCCACTGCCTTAGCACATTTATGATAAGGTTTTGTCTCTTCTCTTACTCTTTTCTTGTTTGGTATGTGGACAGCACTGCTGTGAGTGATAGAAAAGCTGCTTGTTTCCCTTGTGGGTGGTTGCATTTGAATTACAGGTGAAAGGCACTCTCTGCCTGAGCTTACACTTAGTACACAGGAACAGGGAAGGCAGCAGGTCTAGAAGTGGTTGCTGGTTGTTCAAAACTTTTGGGACATTTGTGCATGGTTTGGTTGGTTAATGGTTGCTGGTTTGTGCATATTTGGACAAGCAAGTTCATTTGGTTTTTTTGAGGGCTCTGATGAGGAAGGAACGAGACCAGCTTGGAAAGGAGAGCAAGTTATGTATGCCTGAAGCAGGAAGCCAAGGCTTAATTTCATTTTTATTTTAAAATAAAAGCTTCTATTGCCCCATCAGTTGTGGGGTAGCCTGGGCTGAAACATCTCCCAGTTTTGCCAGCCAGAGCAGCCATCAGGGTCTTTGTTAGAGCAGCAAGAGGCCAGTGGTGTGAGCTGTGCTCACGTGCTCTTGGCATGTCCCAGCCTTTTCCCACTGCCCGGGCTGGGATCTCTCCCCTCTGCTGTGGGAGATCTCCTGGCAGCTGAGCATGGCTCAAGGCAACGAGGCACTCTGCACTGAACTGCTGAGATGCATTTTCCTGCCAAAAGTATTTGCCTACTGCTCAGAAGTACTAGTGAGAACATTTATGAGCTCTTTATGAATTTGTGAGAAAAAAAAACCCAAAAAACCCCTGTAGAAAATGTTTGTTACTTGAGAAGAGAATGAAGTTTTAATATTTTGATAGTGAGCTTGAGAATAGGAGGAATAGTGATTTAATAAAATTCTAAGACAAAGCAATATGCTAAGTTATTTGAGCTATGATGAGACAGCTTTTTTTTTGTTTGTTTAAACCCCTGAGATTTAGAAAACAGTACAAATAAACTTCAGCCAAATAACAGTGAAAACTGACTATAACTGACATGAAATCTATTAGCAAATATCGTGCCCTTTCCCTTACAAGCAGAAACAGCCTTAACCATGCAGCTGACAAATTTTCAGCAGCTCAATTCCCAGCAGCTCAGAGCTGGTTCAGAAGGGAATAAAAGCTGTTCTTTACCCTGTAAGGCTGGAGGTGCATTTGGGACATGAAGCTCTGGCAGCTCCGCTCTGAACTGGGCCATGGGGGGTGGGAGGGCACCTACTGCCCTCAGGAACAGAAACATTTGCAGTGGGAATGAGTCAAAGTGCTGGTTCAGATGGCCCTGAAACTGGGAAGGGTTTGAATGGAGGCTTTGACTGTGCTGCTGCCCTTTATCTGGGTGAGCAGTGCTGGTGCTGTGCTGATGGCCCGAGGGCACAGAGTTCCCCTCCCTCGCCCTGCTGGGCACTGAGCCCGGCCTGGCAGAGCTGAGGCCGGGCTGAAACCTCTGCACATCCCTTCAGCAGGGCTGCAGGAACGTTCTCACCAGCACAGTGCTCTACACACGTGAGAGGAGTGGTTTGTGAGATGAGGAGACAGCTTCTAGCTAGATCAAGAGAGAGAACTGAACAAATGGACCTACTTCTGGATACATCCTTTGGGCATCCTCAACTCATAGTGGGGGCAAGGATTTTTGCTGTTCCATTTCTATTGCTGGCTAGTTTGTTTCACTTTAGGAAGAATTCAGGAAGAATGCACTTGTCAGTCAAAAAAATCACTTTTTCTTTGGTGGAAGCTTTATTACTTTATCCCTCCCATTTGTATAGATTCCTAAGGAAAAAACTCCAACAAATCCTAAAATTTTGATTGAATCTTGCTTCATAAAGCTTCAGATCAAGTTGTCTTTATTATTACTTAGAGGTTACAGGAATGTAGTGCATTCCTTCCCACTGTAATTTAATTCTTAGGACACTTTGAATGTTTTATGCATTTATATGTAACAAATCATACCTTACCATTAAAATTATTTTTTCTCTTCTATTAAGGTTTGTATTTGCCAAAACCACTGGAAACTAAAAAAATAAAGAAATTAAAAAGAGAAACTAACAAGTCTTTAAAAACCAGAGTTGTAGATAAGAGGTCAGACTAAAAGAGGCATTTTAATTCAGCTATTGCAGTATGAGGACTACTTAGACTAACACTGCAATCCTAATTTGTTTAATCGCTATATTTACATTAGTGTACTCAGGGGTATTGAGACCTGAACTAAACACAGACATTTTTGCAAAAAATTATTATGAGAGCTCGATTTTGGAAATATTTCTGATGACTTTCTAGTGCTTTAACTGCACTGAAATGTAGTGAATAGAAGCAATGAGCCAGACACATGTGAAAACACTCACAGGAGTCCCCACTGGTGCAGTATCAGAGCACAAGCCTTAGGAAAATTTGTTTTTTGGGTGGCAATAAGAAGCAAGACTGAAGTCCTCAGGAAATATGGCATAGTAGTCATGTGCTTAACATTTTGGCATCTTAATGCCAATATTTCAGTTTTTCTGGAATGAAACTCTATTGCCTCCTAGACTAGGGACGATCTCTCTGAAAAGTCCAACAAAGATGCAAGTCATGAGTGTTGCTAATGATATTCCATGTTCTGTGAATGTCTGTTCATTAGGAGCTGTCTAAGACACTCATCTCTTTACACTTGAGCTGCTGAAAAGCCATCAGTATGGGAGAACAATTTCTGTTCTGTGCCCTAATCAGTCTGGATTTGAATCAGTGGCTTAGAAACGAAAGGGTCTGTGTTGTCTTACCAGTTTCCTGCACCGTTTGGTTATCCTAAAAAGATATTTTCCACTTGGGCAGAACAGAACATTAAGAGAAGACATAGCAGAATTTTTAAAGAGTGAGTTTGAAAGGAAGATCTGAACATATTAAGCTAGATAATACATTTTTCTTCCCTGATTGGAAAAAAACCCCACATTTGTCTGGGAAAACAAAGCAAGAAGTGCACAGACATAGCATCCTCAATAACATAGTCACTATTCCAGGCAATATTGTGTGATGAAACTGGGAATTAGCCCAGTGTTTGATTCAGTCTCCACACTGAGCATCACCCTTGCATTCATACTTGAGGAATGAACACTGACAGCAAAGGGCCTTTAAAAGTAAAATAAACTGCAAGAATTTTTCTGCAAGCAGGGAGATAGGAGCTGATGGAAATACACAGGTAGTAACCGTATTATTACAATATAAACGTGCAAAAATGCCCATATTTCCTGGGAGACTTTTCCAAAGCTTTTGTCACAATTCCCATCATGCACTCAGAGGTTATTTCCATTCTGGCCAGGTCCTGTATATAGAACTGGCAGTGTGCCACAAGGGAATGTGTCACATTCCCTTTGCACCAGGGAACCCTGGAGCTGTTGAGCAACAGGCAACAACGTGCAGGCATCTGGTAGGATGGGCTGCAGTGCTGAAAGCACGACCAAATATAACAATTTTAACAGATATGATGTTCCTGATAACTCACAGTACTTCAAAAAATTTGATTTATTGAGTCAATCCATAAAATTCTATTGTAGTCAATGGGAATGCCAGTTCTCATGACAGCCTGACTGCTTTTTTTGAGAGCCTAAATATCCTGTTTGTTATTAACCAGATAAGGAAATTTTGCCCAGAGTGTCCATATGTTGGTCCTGAAGCTCTTTGTTAAAGCACTATTTTTATAAAGGAAATATTTTATGATTATCATGTTATGATGAGCTTTAATGCCAATATGTGTTGGCATTTTACTGTGAGGGAGCTGTAGAAAATTGCTGAAGTGAAAATTAATAATTTGTTTTCTTCTTTCCTTATCTACAGAAAGAAAATGTTAAGCCTGTAAAACAAGGTGACTTCTTCAGTATAGGTCAACCACAATACTGTGACCTTACAGCAAGTACACCTTTGACAAACAATTAACAGCAGTTAATAGTTGGAAATGCTATTTTTCATTTTGGATAAGCCCATTGTGCATCACAATTTCCCAAAAGTAAGCTTTTTCCAGGTAACAACATAACTATTTGTGCTGTGAAAACAGAATTCATTGCAGTGGCAGTAGCACAGAAGTGGTTTGTGTTTCAAGTTCTGCTAGCAAAAAGCTCAGAGGGTGCTTGGAACAGCTGGTGCTGGCAGGCAGGTGGGCTGCTGGTGCAGGGAGCGTCTGTGCGTGGCATGGGGCAGTGTTGGTGCCACTCCGGGGTGGTGGCTTTGCTTAACCCTCCTCTTGTCACAGCCTGGATGTCTCTGGCTGCCTCCCCTCTGTGGGATGCTCACCCCGGGAGGCAGCTGGGGCCAGAAGAGGCCTTGGCAGTGCAGAGCACGGAACAAATGCCCAGTAATGAGACTGCTCTCACACGAGACCTCTGCCCCCTCGGTTCGCTGCTGAGCTGGGAAGCCACTTTGTGTCAACACAGGCAAGCGGGGAGAGGGCAGAGAGCCTGTGGCCGTTTGTTGGCAGAGACCTGAAAGCGTTTCAATGTGGATTTTTAACCTCTCCCTTTCCTGTCAAACGGTGCTGTCACCCGTGTGGGCTTCAAGATAGGGGCTGAGCCTGGCAGGCTTGCTGTGTCTGGGAGTGGGTGGTTTGGTCCCTGACACTGCTTCTCTGATTTCTTTCTCATGAGGCAGCCTGATTGCCTCAGTTCAGAGCTTTAGGAGTGAATTGTAAACTGTTGCTTCCTGTGACTTTAAAATCAAAACTCAATTTTTTGGAGCAAACTTCTGTCTTGCCGTATTTCTCACACACCGGTCCCTTCAAAGCCAACACGTGAGATTTCAGAGAAAGGCTTTGCTCCTGTTTTGTTAAACATTAATGGCAGTTTCCTCCCCTTAAGCACACAAAGGGGCAGAGGTTTGACAAACGCTCTCAGTGTGTCATTTGCTTGACAAGTGAAGCAGGCAGCGTTCAGGGAAGAGAGGCTGTGGCAAACCCCACGGAACTGAGAATTCCTACATCTCCATTCTGCGGCGCTCCAGGAGGGAAGAGCTTCTGAGTAAGTCTGGGCAGGCTGAAGCGATCGCAGGGGCTCGTCAGAGGCGTGAGGGGAGGAAACGAAACCCAGCAGAAGGGAAGGGCACGAAGTGCCACAGCACTGAGTTCCTTAGTGTCCTTTGCCATAGCCAGGTTTGTGGGAGATGAGCTCTTTACTGACAGGAACTCTACACCAGCCTGTGCTTACTGAAGGTAGCCATAGAAGTAGCTTTGATTTCCAGAGTTTGTAGCTCTGGTATAGGACAAGTGGCTTTGTGGGACTAAAACTCATTTTTACAGCCCTTCTCTACCCTGCCTTCCTCCACCTCTCTTGTTCTCAGACAGAACCTCATCTCTCTAAGGCTAATAACCTGCTTCTTGTCTATTTGATGCAATTCCATTTTTTCTACTTTAAGAATTAAAGATGATTTTTAAGTTTTCATGGCAGTATTTATACCCATGCTAAGCTGAATTTGGGTTTATTCTATAGAAAGTGTTGGTCCATTAGAGAGAGACTATAGTTGTTTATTCTTAGGCTGAATATGCCTTACAATGACTGTACTTTTCTGACTGCTGAGATGAAAGCACAGCATTAAATGAGGTGCTGCTGGCACACTTTTGTGTGCTGTGTTGGTTTTGATGCCCTGTTTCAGGTTTTGGGGTTTTGTGGTATCTTTTTTTAAATGTCCTTTCTACAAAATGTGCTTTCTGGGCTATGAGACAGCTTGCATTTTTTTCTTCCACTGAATAAAGAGCATAAATCTCAGGTTTGTGTTTTTCAGGAAAAAATCAGTATTACAGGTCAAACTCTGTGAGATTCTGAGAGGTGTAGGGTTGGAATCTGGGCTTCAATTTACTGCTTCAAATGTTCATTATTTGGAGAGCCCACAGGTTACTGTAAGGAGTTTGTTGTCAGTACTATAGTCTGTGGGGAGCAAATATTTTCAGAGCTGATGAGCTTATAAATGTTGCCCATTGGTTTTTCTTGCTGCTGAATACACACATGTTGGTATTGCCTCACCTGTACCATAGCATTTTAATTTTCTGTATGCTTTGCCTGGTGCTACCTATATAGCTTCCTGTAGGCACATGAAGCTTACTTTTGTCCGGGAAGGAAAGGATGTCTGACAGGAGAAATGTCTTCTTGCTTTCAGTTGTTCCAAGCTAAAGTGTAGTTGCCCTAAATTGAGTAAAACTGGCAGTTTATTGGGCAGCATTTCTGTTGCATGTCAGTGGCTGCAAAAAGTTTTTATCCTTGGGGTTATACTACATACAAATTCTCTCATAAGAAGTAAAAACTGAACTGAAATGTTAATATGTTAATATGGCCAGCTCCTTATAAAACCTAGTGTAAAACTAAATACACAGTGTTGTAACAAGCCAAGGTCTTGTGAGAATGAAATATCTATAAAGGATGTATAAATCCCCCAGATATCATCCTGATTCCAAATTTAGGCTTGAGATCCCACAGCTCTTGTAGGTGTGGTGCTAAAATCTGCTCTGGGAGGCTCATTTCAGCTGGATGAGTAATGGACACATTTAAGTTACCCTTGATCACGGTGAACAAAGTTATGGGGAGTGCCTTTCCCTGACCTAACTCTGCTCCTGTTGACAGTTATGGGCAGCAAAAGGCAGAGAGAAGCCAATGTCTGAATCTTTTGGAAAGTTTCCTTTAGATCATGTTTCGGAATATTGGTGTGCACAGTGCTCCAGAACTGGCTGATCCTTTTGTTAATACACAGTGAAACTGAATTAGGGCCAGATGTAGCCCTCGGTCAAGTTAAATTTGGCCTTGTCTGGACTCTTAGGTAAATAAGTGTGATAGCAACAAGCACTGCAAGTCACAGCTTGGCTTTTTTCTTTTGCTTTCTTTTCCCCCTTTTTCTTCTTTTTCAGTTTATGTGTATATGCCAACAGATTGGGGAATAAATAGATCAAAGAGTTTTTCAAAGCTCTGTTCAACGAAGAAAAAACCCCAACAACTTTTGGCTGGCCAATTTTTTCATGTGACGTTCAGTTGTGGGTATGCCCAACACATTTCCTCATTTTCCTGGCTTGTTTAGCTAGAAGTAGAATGAAGCATACTGTAACCAGTCAGTCGTAGTAACCTAATTTAATTTTCACTGCAAATGTTGTTTAAATGGAAACTTTGTTTTTCATAAGTGTGCATTTGCATCAGATCAATGCCTTAAATCTTCCTGCACTAACTCTCGCATCAATTTGGATCTTTAGCAACTTCTCTTTAGCAACACTTGATTTGTGCTGATATAAGCCAGAAGAAAATCAAATAGTGGTTAATAGATTTTTTAAGGAAGTGAATGAAAAAATATTCCCTCATAAATTAAAGTGAAGTCTATAATTTCTTAATCTGTACAAATCCATTGTACTGGCCAAGGACAAGCCCACCAGCGACGGTGGCAGCGCCTCTGGGATGACGTATTTAAGAAGGGAAAAAAGTTACTGTGCAGGAGCAATTGCAGCTAGAGAGGAGAGGAGAGGAGTGAGAATATGTGAAAGGAGCAGCTCTGCAGGCACCAAGGTCAGTGCAGAAGGAGGGGGAGGAGGTTCTCCAGGCACTGGAGCTCAGATTGCCCTGCAGCCTGTGGTGCAGCCCATGGTGAGGCAGCGGTGCCCTGCAGCCCATGGCAGACCACGGGGATGCAGAGATCCACCTGCAGCCTGTGGAGGACCCCATGCCAGAGCAGGTGGATGCCTGAAGGAGGTTGTGACTCCATGGGAAACCTGTGCTGGAGCAGGCTCCTGGCAGGACCTATAGATCCGTGGAAAGAGGAGCCTGTGCTGGAGCAGGATTGCTGGCAGGACCTGTGATCTTGGTGGGACTCACACGGGAACGGCCGGTGCCTGAAGGACTGCACCCTGTGGAGGGGACCCACCTGGAGCAGTTAATGAAGAGCTACAGCCATGGGAAGGACCCACCCTGGAGAAGTTTTTGGAGAACTGTCTCACGTGGGACACACCACATCCCAGAGCAAAGGAAGACTGTAACTATCTCCTGTAGGAGAGAACCCATCCCAAAGCAGGGGAAGAGTGTGACTTTCTCCAGGGGGAGTGATCCCATTCCTGAGCAAGGGGAAAATGTATCTGTCTCCCATGGGAACAACCCCATTCCAGAGCAAGGGAAGACTGTAATTACTGTCTCCAGTGGGAATGATCCTGTTATGGAGCAGAGGAAAAGCGTGAATGTCTCCAGTGGGAGTGATCCCATTCTGAAGCTGGGAGAGAGTGTCACAACTGTCTCCAGTGGGAGCAACCCCATTCCAGAGCAAGGGAAGACTGTAATTACTGTCTCCAGTGGGAATGATCCTATTATGGAGCAAGGGAAAAGTGTGAATGTCTCCAGTGGGAGTGATCCCATTCTGAAGCAGGGAGAGAATGTAACAACTGTCTCCAGTGGGAGCGACCCCATTCCTGAGCAGGGGAAAAGTGTGACTGTCTCCAGTGGGAGCGACCCCATTCCTGAGCAGGGGGAGAGTGTAAGAAGTGCCCTCCATGAGGAGGAAGCAGCAGCAGAAACACTGTGTGATGAACCAGCCACAGCCCCTGATCCCCGTCGCCCTGAGCTGCTGCGGGCAAAGAGGTAGAGAAAATTGGGAGTAAAGCTGAGCTCAGGAAGGAGGAGGGGTAGGGGAAAGGTGTTTCTAAGATTTGAGTTTATTTCTCATGATCCTACTCAGGTTTGACTGATAATTAATTAATTACACCCCACCCCCCCCATGATGTGATGGTAATTAGTAAGGAATCGCTCCCTGTCCTTATCCCAGCCCATGAGCTTTTTTACATTTTCTGTCCCCTGTCCAGCTCAGGAGGGGAAGTGACAGAGCGGCTTTGGTGGGCACCTGGCATCCAGCCACTTCTATGCACATTGGGAAGTGTACCAAGGGTCATGTTTGTCATCACAGCTGCAATTTATTTTGCATTCCATAAGGTCAGAGGCACTAAAGAAAATTATGATAAGAGAGGCTGGGGGTATAAACTTCGAAATCTTTCCTCCTTCAGATACAGGATGCAATCTCCAAAGATGTTGTATACTCAATTATCATGGTTCCTTCTCTCTTTCTTGCTTTGCAACTCCATGAGTCATCTTTTACTTATCAACTGCTCCCTCTCCTTTCTGCTTTTCCAAGTGCCAAAAAAAAAAAAATCCTGCATTCAATTTCTTTCAGTTGTTTACATAAAAGAGAGATATTTTTTATATGTGAGAGATATTACTACTGCTCCTGTCCAGAGTCTATTATTAATGTTGGATTACTTCTTAGAAAAGGAAAAAAAAAAAAAAGGTGTAACTTTTGGTTGGAAAAGTGTAACTTTTGCCTATCCTTAATCGTTGCAATGAATGTCAGTGTGTGGGTGAGAGACAACTTTCAAGGTGCAATTGCATAACTCAGTGACTGGAAAGTCACAGAGGATTGTAGTACCGTTTATTTTGTTGGAAAAATAGTTGAAGTTTGAGACACAGATCTTTGGTGATTGAGGCAGGTGGAAATCCACCCTTCTAAGGGAGAAAAGAGAGAGGGCAAAACCTTTAAAATGAAGTTGAAGAACAAGGGCACATTTCTCTATCTGTGTCATTCTAAGAGTAATGCAGTAACAAACAAAAAACTGTCAGACTGCTTTATCCATATTACAGAAACATGTACAAAAAGTGTCCTTCAGGGAACACCTCAGTTCTCCTAGTGTGGAGTGTGCTGGTTTTATGCCAATGCTTCAGCTTTTTGCTTACAGAGAAGGCTGCTGCAGGTTGAACTGAGTTGCTGCAGTTGTCCTGACAACAGGATGGCCCCCAGCTGCTGGTGAGAGATGAGTCTGCCCCTGAGGGGCCTGAGCACTCTTTGGGCAAAGTCTGAGATCAGAATTTGTTCTTCTTTTCCCCTGCCTCAGGTAGTCTGTGTGGGTTGTGACCCACCTTCCCAGTGCATGAGCACTGCACTGGGACAGGCTGAGTCTGATAAACTGGGTTTAGGCAGGGTGATGTTGAGGTTGCTCTGGATTCACAGAGTGAATGCAGGTTCTATTCTGATGGTGTTCTAAATTTTCTTTTCTTTTCTTTTGCTTTTTATTTTCTTTTGCTTTTTATTTTATTTCCTCTGCAGTGCAGTAACTCCAGAAGCAGCACAGATATTATCAGATCTTTTCAATCACTTTAGTATTATCCTGTGTGACATAATGTATTTTCTCCAGATGCCTCAGGCCTCAGACTTGATGCACTGTGATATTGGCAGTTGAAATGATGACAGAAATTAAGAATGTCTGTAGTATCCATAGCAGACAGATGGACAACAGCTTTCAGTTTTACAACCTGCTCTTCCAGGATACTTTCTCAATGTGGTATACAAACTAATTTGCAAAACTGTATGAAAGAAACATCTGCAGAAAGATCTCACTGGACATTGGCAGAACACTGGGGACCACAGCTAAGCTGGTGGGACTGGAATGAAAATTTGGATACTGGTAGGAAAGGCAAATAAAATATTTTATATTTATTCTGAAACGAACTCCTCTGAGTGGATGAGATTAAGAAAGTTTGTTAAAGATGGAATGGAGTCCTGAAATCTTATTCTTTTTCTGTCCCTGTTAGATAGTTATACTTTATTCTATTTGAGGAGGTTTTGCATGCCCTAGGAGCTGATTTATATGTGAAGCAAGGAAAGTAGACTTGTCTGTATTCTGAATTAGTGTGCAGCCAGGATTTAGGAGTTTTTGACTTCCTGTTCAGTTCTTTTCTCTGTGGGCATAGAATATTTCAGTAAAGTATAGACTGACCTTGTAAGGTTTTCTGGCTTGTCAGGGCAGAAGAGGGATGACTCTATTTTATAACTTTTCCAAACCAGAATTCCAGATTTGGAGGTTGCCAAACCCAGAATGCCCTCAGACATCTTGAAAACTAAGCATCACAATTCATAAAAATAATTTTTTGACCTTTCCCAAATTGTGTGTGTGAGCATAGAAAACTCAGAAAACTTTGTCAGAATTACTTCCACAGAGTTCATTGCTTTGAAATTCCAGGACAGATGAGCAAGCATGTTGAAAAATCACTGGTGTTTTTAAAAAGCTAAGCTGAGAGCCTCTTTGTGCACTGGGATTTTGAACAGGCAGCATGTTCAGACACGCTGCTAAAGAACAAGTTTCAAGGACTGGCTGCTCTTAAATAGACAAATGAAGGTTTGTGCTTTCTGCCTGGTTTAAGAAAATGCCATCACTTGCTGTGTTGCCACTCCCTCTCCAGCAAAACTCCCAAGATCTTAAGAAATCAGGTGAGACTAAAACATACTGAGCCAATAAAACAATAAAAACAGTAGAGCTGTAACAGTGGAAATATCTATTGCATAAATTATGATTCAGAACAGGTTATGGGAAAAGACTGACTCCAAGGAAGGCTTCCCTTTTTCAACTGTGAATCATATTGTTTGAGGAGAAAACGAGAGATGGTCCTATGAAACCAGTGCAGTGTACTTTGATGGAAAAGAGAGAATGGCTCACTCTGATACTTCTGTTTTTGCTTTTTGATTTTTTTTCACAGTCAGCTTCTGATCCTTGTGATGGAAAATAACAGCCCAGGCTCATTGGTATTCTTTGCCTTGGGTAGTTATTTGTGTCTGAACAGAGGAGGTGAAAAAGGCTTAAACAGGGAATTGTTTAAAGACCATCCTGCCCTTGCCTTATAACAGAGCAGAAAACTGCCATAAATCTGGAGTGGCAGGGAATCTAACCCTCTGAATCTAGATGATTTCACAATTTCCTGTTATCTTCTTCCCCCTGACTTGGCAAAGACACCTAGTGCATGCAGATTGATGGCATTTCATTTTACAGTCATTCCTCGTGGTCAGATTTATTTTGCTGTCTTGGCTTTACGGATCCCGTCTAATTCAAGTATTTAGGATCTGACTCATCAACTTTGATTTCTTTGCCCTTTTTCTGTACAGTGGTAGAACATAGTTGCCACTTCATGTAATTTACTTTGGCAGAATGACTCCTGCATTTCCCTGGTGTAAATCAGACTTTTTTGCTTCTGAGCCATAAAAACACTGCTCAGCTGCAGTCAGCTGTGATTGTGGCTACTTCTCTTCATGAACCAAATGCAAAGGCCCAGAGCCCTGGGAGGGTGTTAAACACAGGAATTCAGCACAGCACCCCTGCAAATGCACCCCACAATTGTTATCATGGACTCAGTACTTCTTGGGAACACAGACACCAGAACTTTTCAAAACTGCTCACAGATCTTTTTTTTTTTTTGTTTCACTGTCCTATCTTTTGTAGCTAGTTCTGATATGGTTTTGGTTTTTATTTAAATGGAAAGTATCAAAATTCCTTGGGGAAAAGAAATTCAGAAGTACAAATAGGAAAATAATTGGTGTTTCTATTTTTGTTCTATCTTTAAACGTTTTGTGATTTGTTGTGCAGTTCAATTTTATTGCCTCATTCTCTCTAAATGTTGGGACTTTTCCATCCCAGCACATGTTCATGAGAATGAGCCTATTTCAAACAATCCCATAAATGCAGACTCACTGTAAAGTTAAAGAAAGTACAAGTTTTTGTCTTGTTTTTGTCACAATCCCAAAAGTCAACAATAACAGGGGGATGTTTTCTGGAATCCAGAGTTTTGGGGGTTTTTAGCCATACTCCTGGTGAGAGAGCAAAAATCATGAAGAGTCTGGTGCGAGAAGGTTTGTTCTGCTACCACTTACATCACTTTCTGAGAGAGAGGCAAGATATGACAAGTTGCCCCACTTGCTTCAAGTTGAATCACCTCAAAAACCACCTCACCAGTGCGTGCCCAGCACTTGAGTGTGAAAAGTTCACCACCTTCATTCGCCATAAGCTCTTACTTAGATTTAAGATAATTAAATATAATCAGTAATTATCTACTTGAGTTATGTAGAAAATGAAAATGCTGACAGCTGTGAGAATGCAGAATATAAATTGTAACAGAAAGGTTTACTGCCAAATGAAAGTGGATTTAAATTCAGTAGTGCAGGAGGTCTCTTTGGCCTTAATGTTCCCATAATCCCTAGTTACAACGAGTGAAAATAACATTTTTAAAGTCCTTTTCTCCTCCAGGAACAATTAATACACTCAAAGATTCAATTTGTATTCTTTGATGCAGTATACAAGGCAGGTGTCCAAGCCTAGATGCTCATTTATAATTGAAAAGAAAAAGAACTGGAAGGATCATCAATACATGGGATCCATGTGGGCCACCTCAACTAAGCAGCAAAGCCATTTCAGATCACCTGTTCTGGTGATGGTTGTACATTTTACCCTCATGCTGAGCCCCTGGTGACCCAGTTAGACCAGCCTGACTCCCTGCCTTGCTGAGTCTTTGCAGCTGTCCCTGCCTCTGTCTGTCTGTCCCCTCTGGTGAGGATGCAGCTAGGGGTGAGGAGAGGAAAGGAAATGGCACGTTGTCACAAGCAAATAATGCTGAATCCATGCTGCTCTGTGAAATTTGCTCCATAACTCATCTCAGAGTGCAACCACAGCACTGAGTGCTGGTGTTTGACAGCTAAAAGGGGACTTCTCACAGTCCTTTGCAGGAAAGCATAGAGGAAGTTCATTACTAGCTCTTGTATAGAGAGGGGAAGGGGGAATTTTTGGAGAAGTGTTTCTCATCATCGCTTTCAATCAAGATCCTTAAGTTTTTTGGTCTGCTTTGAATTACTCTGCCTTTTTGCACCTAAAGAGGCCTGGGAGATTGCTGTACTGCAGTGGTGTGTTCAGTTTTTGTTTGTGCAAAAGTATTGATTTATACTTGGAGCTTTCCCAAGAAAATCTGACAAAGGCAAAAGAGTTTATAGCTGTTTGTTTGCTCTGTTTGTTTGCTGGGTGATTTCCTGGCAGCACTGCCCTTGGGGGGTGTGGAACTGCTTGTACAAGGAGCTGTGGGTACTGAACCTCTGCAAAAGTGTTGGTTCTGTCCAGGTCACAGAAGGAAAGGGACATAAACACTGGTTCTAATTTGAGCTTCTGTTGGTCTCTACATCTTTTCTCTCCTCTGCCTACTTTGTCAAATCAAGTGGAATTTTGATATGAATGAATATCTTAGTGAGCCATTACATCTGTTCTCAGCAGCAGTGTATCCAAATGTGCATAGTGTAGTGAAAGGTTCCAGTTAGCAGGTGAGCAGGGTGTGATTCCCTCTCACTTTGCCTTGCTCTGGGAAGGATGGATTCCACTATTCACACTCAGAGTGGCTGGCAGTTGGTAGCTGAACATTTCTTAGCATTCTCACTTTCAAATTTCCAGAGAATTTCAAAGTTGCATCCTCTTTTACCTATCAGGGCAGCTTTAGTGTGTCTATTAAATGTGAGTTTTGCTGCCCTTGCAAGGAGAAATTTCTTTTTATTTTGTTTCAGATCTCTTTAAATATCGGATAGAGCAACAAGAAGTCTCTAGTGTTGTGTGGCAGGTAAATCTCCTCATTCCCATTTTTCAGAAATCAACACCAGAGCTCGGGAGTTTTTGGATTAATGCACAGAAGTTGGCATCTCTACTGTAGGTATTGGCTGACTCTGGGAGACAAAACAATATAGCAGCAGAGATCTTCTGAATCTCTTCTCCCTTTGCTATAGTGCAGATATTTGCTCCCTTGATTTCTTTTGGTCAAGCAGGTCTTTCATTTGGATCTNNAAGCACCTCCACGAGCCCATCGGACACCGACTCCCCGAGCCACCCCCTCAAAGCCATCAGTGTGGGTGCTTTGGACAAAAGGCTGTCCGTGTTCAAGGCTGACCAAAAGGAGACTCCAACTGAGGCTCAAGATGGAGAAGCAATAGGGAGCCACCCGCTCACCCGGAGCACTCTGTCCTTGGGCACTGCCACCAAACTGAGGACCCTCTCCATCAGCAGGGTGAGTGTCCGCTCGCAGGCGCTGGACATCAGGCAGAAGATCACAGAATGGGAATGCCGCCGGGAGCTGTCCCCCAGGACGAGCGTGTGTGTGGACAAGAGGGAGGCTGGGGAGAGGTCGGGCAGTGAGAGCTGCCCCAGTGTGCTGACCTCTCCCTGCAGCGACAAGACATTTGATTTCAAAGGGCTCCGAAGGATGAGCCGAACATTTTCCGAGTGCTCTTACCCGGAAACCGAGGAGGAGGAACTGCTGGACAGGGATTCCTGCCATCGGTTTGAAAAGAGACCAGGCAGGAGCGAACCTTCTTCTGCCACTTTCCTTAAGAGCCATGTGAGGAAAGAGTCCTCTGCCGTGCTCAACAGAATCCAGAAGATCGAGCAGGCACTGAAGGAGCAGTCGGGCAGAGGCCTCCCCCAGTTACCAAGTAGCTGCTACGGTGTTGACAAAGGGAGGAAAAAGTCTGGGACTCTGAGTACTGTGGAGGGACAGAGTGAAACCCTGAGCGATAGCAAAGGAGGGAGTGTTATTTTGGGGAGTGAACCAGAAACACCTCCTGAGGCTGAGAAAAGCAGTAAAACAAAACAGGGGGTTACTGTGAACTCAGCTGGCCCCAAAGTGCTCCTGGAAAGCCCGGCTAACAGCGCCGTGAATCCCGTCCCCAAGCCCAAACGCACCTTTGAGTACGAGGCAGACAAATCCCACAAAAGCAAACCAAGCAATGGCCTACCTCCATCTCCCACACCTGCTGCTCCTCCTCCCCTCCCGTCCACTCCTGCACCCCCCGTGACCAGAAGGCAGAAGAAAGAGTCGCGCTTTCACAGAAAATCCCAGAATAGGTAAAAGTCAAGGAAAATCTGCTCAGTTCTCCAAATAAATAAATAAATGGGCTGTATTTTTGTTGGAAGAGTGTTTTAAGTTCTCCCTCTAATGCTGTGCTTTTGACATAAGAAAAGCTAGGGTGAAACAGAGGTGAGAAAACTTGTTTTGAGTTGCATGCAAGACAAGTGTTTTTCCTGCTAGTCTGCACTGATGGGATGCACTGGTACAATGCCTGTGCATGCCTTCAGTTTTGGAGTTCTACAGTCTGCATTCCTCAATCCCCCACAAAGGCTCTAGGTTAGCTGTGCAAAAGGTTGTCTAGTTCATTTTGGCACAGATGCCCTTAACTATGATTTTTAATGGACCATAATTTCATTATTGTCTGGTAGTGGGACCATAGCTGATCCCTCAGTCTTTTCTGCCTGTAAAATGTACCTGCAGTGGTTTTCTCTTTCCAAAGTTCATTACTTCAGCAGTTGTGTCAGTTTTATGCAGTATAGGTGATTTTATTTAATTCAGTGCTTAGGAATATTATCCTAAAAGCTGTGGAGGATTAATGCTGAGAAAACTGTTTTAGCACAGACAGTCCTTTATATCCTTCCTGAGTTAATGATTGGGAGAGTGTATGGCAACAATTCCCCAGCAATCTCTGGAGCTTGGCTTGTTTTAATCACATGATTTCTTTTGAGTTTTGGACATGGTGGAACTCATTCTGCTCATTGCTTAGAAAGTTGTAGGCACAGTTGTTGCTAAGCCTTCAAATTACAGCATTTTTAACGAGTTCACCTGTCTGTGCATGTGTATGATACACACTGTCCCTTGATATTTAGTGATGAGTTTTTCAGGGAGCTGCTAAACACCATTTCAGATGCACACTATCTATCACTTCAGTATCTACTGCTTGCTGTTGGCTCAATTATTAAAAGTTTGTCAGCACAGTTATACTGACCTGAATTATAGTGGGGCAGGAAGAGGAGAAGAGGAGCCTTCATATTCTGTCCTTTCCTCTCAGGAGACACCTGCTTCTGAAAGATCAAACAGCTCTGCTGAGGCATGTTGTTTCTCCCAGAAAGGCGTGGGGGGAGGTGGAAAGTCAAGCTCTGATTTGCAGTGCTTATCTTTGAGTCCTGACAATAATCTCAGAGGAAGTAAATCTAGTTTTTAATGAGAATTTGTGAAGTGAAGCTGCCCTCAGTTTGTTCAGCACAGCACTTGCAATGTGCAGAAAACAAACAATGATTTTTAAATGTTCTGGTGTAAGTGATACCCTTTATTGGAAAAGGGGCAACTCATCTAAGAACCACAGTATTTTATCACAATGAGTTTTTGAGAGAGTTTTGAAGCTGCTTTCCAGAAGAGGTACAATTCTGCTTGCCCCTGCTGCTCTGCAGGTTCAGTCTCCTGTCTTAGCAGAGTTAGACAACAGCACAGTTCAGCAAAGGAGCTTCAGGCCTGGGTTAGCACTAGGAGAAACAAGCCTTCCAAAAAGCATTATTTATTAATCTAAGTTGTAGAATATAAATTGTAGGATTAACAGGCTTGTCATGTGTATCTGATGATTCTTGCTATTCAGTTTGACATATTACTGGGTAAGAATCCATTCATTTGTAACAGCTTTACCCACTGTAGTTTAATGACTTCTCTGGACACACCTTTTGTTAATCATGATCTAAGTAAGTTCAAATCAACGTCCCCCAAATCTCAGATTTGCTGGCTATCTTTAATGGTGTGTGGAAATCCCTTATAAAAATCTTAATTTGATTGTCTTTGCTGCTGTTCTTCCTTCAGCTACAGAAAGGAGAATTCCAAGTTTTACAAAGAACTTAACACCATACAAGTCATCTAAGAATAATAATATTTGGTTGATGGTAATTACTGAAATCTCAGTCTCTAAACTGTTCCTACTTGAAAACAGACATAACTCATTGTGTCTGCAGCTTGTAGCTGTGTGTTTCAGATTGAACATACATGTGGTTTGCACTCCCTGGAATGTCATGAGAATGGACTGAGGGTATTTATTTTCCCAATACTTTGGTTGAAAGCACTGGTTTTATTTTTGGTAGCTAATTCAACATTCTAGTAGTATGGAGGAAGTCTCTCATGTTTGCCTGCTAGCAGAAAGCCAGGCTGGATCTGGGGAATCTGCTGCCAACCGTAGCTTTAACATTTCAGAGTGGTGTGAGCTGGGTGCTCCCTAGCAGCTGGAAATCCTCTGGCACAGACACAGTGCAGGAGTGTCCCAGCATAGGCTTGGGGACACATGGACCACAGCTGAGTGTTGGTCCACAAAGCCATTCCCATCATCCTATACATGGTCACCACATCAGAGTGGGGCCTTGAAAGCTATAGGAGCTGGATATTTAACTACTTTAGAAAGTGGCATTTTATACACAGCTATGTCTTCAGTGTGTCAGCATCCTCTGTAACTGTGAGTAGCTGTGGAGGAGCAGTTGTTGTCTGGATCTGACAGGCACACAGTGTTTCTGCCACAATCCTGGTGTGAATAACTTGGACCTGGATGTTCTGAAGATTAGGGAAAGGAGAGAGAGGAGGCTCCTAAGCTTCACCCTGAGCTGTAAGCCTGCTCCAGCAGACAAATAGGAAATGCTCTTTTCAAGTGCAGTGTTCTGTGCAATAGTCACTGTGTTACCTGTAGGGATGTTTGAGCCAATTCAAAGGCCAAAGTGTCTCGTGAGACTCTGTCACTGCCACATGGATATGCTGTAACATATGCTTCACTCCAGCTGGGAGGAAGTGGGGTTGATTGTAGGATGATTTATTGTTAATCTGGTTTGGGTCTCAGTGAGTGAATTATGGAGACCAGCACAGTCCGTGCAAGCCTTGCAGCACCACGGGATTTAAGCTCTGACCTGAGCCCATTGTTCTCACTGTTTCTTCCTCAGCTGTAAATCAATCCAATGAATGCCAGCCCCTGCACTGCTAGCACTACAAATTGTGGGCTTCAGAGTGGGAAGAACTTGGTCTCTTCTACCTCTGGAACTGCTCAGCAGTACCTGGGGCAGGTGTGGGTGGGACGTGGTGAATCACCCCGGGTGGGAGATAAACTGTGTGGGTTCACCTGACCCAGCTGATCCTCACCTTCCTGCCAGAAAGGCCAAACCTTCAGCCCCCAGCCATCAGCCCAGGTTGCTCATGCACCCCAGGGATCATTAATTTCCTCAAGGCTTTCTCCTTTGCTGCCAGTGCTTGGCACGGGGTGTGCAAGGGAAACAGGTGACTTTCACATGAGTCTGCCTTTGGCATTTGTACACTGAGCTCTGTGCAGGAGCACAGAAAGTTCGAGAAGTGAGTGGTGTCAAACTAAGGGTTGTGTCTCCCAGAGCTACCAGTGCAGGAATGCTTTCCAGAGACTTTCTTTAGGAGAGAGGGCTACATGTTTCTTGGGCCTCTGGAAAGAGCAAAGTAGTTTCTAATCTGAGGATTGTGCTGCTAATTTACTTTGTAAACTTGGAAAAATATCACATATTTTCTTGTATTTTCTTCCTGTCTGCATAATTGGGTAACAATACTTCCAACTTCATAGAACTGTCATAGATGGTTATACTAGAGACTGCTGTGAGCACAGGACTTATGGTCTGCTAAAAACTAGTCCTTAAAGCATAATGTGGGATTTTTTTTTGTTGTGGTTCACTTTATATATATTTCTTAGCAAGCATATGCTCATCTAAATGTTTGCATAATTTTACATTCTTGTTACTAATTATTATTGTTTTCAACTCTAGAAAATCCTTTGAGTTTGAGGATGCCTCAAGTCTTCAATCCCTGTACCCTCCCTCCCCAACTGAAAATGGAACTGAGAGCCAGCACAAATTTGGATCCAAGAGCACTTTAGAAGAAAACGCCTATGAAGACATTGTAGGTAAGAAGCTGCTGCAGAACACGAGCTCACAGCAGGATGTTGAGTGGCTGTGGGCAGGCCATGTATTGCTGAACACATGCCCTGTGCAGGAACATGCAGTGCTGTCAGTAAAGAGAGATTAAATGGAGGCTAAATGGGTTTGATCCTTCAGTGCAAATGTAGCTCTCAGGCTGCATGCAGGAAGTCTTGATTCTTTCAGACTTCACTGGGTAGTATTGGAAACAGACTGTTTGGTCAGCTTTTTGCCAAAGCTTTTCAAGTACCAAATCGTTCTTTTTATCGAGATCTTGGCTTGATGCCTTGAGTGGTGTAAAAATATAAAGAACAGAACCCGAGACAGTGTTTACAGAACTATCCAATAGCAAGATTAACCTCAGAGGCCTTGTGTGGTCAGCCTGAGCTTTTCAGGACTCCGGTGTGGACTGCCCCAAAGCAGTTGTTTGTAGCACTGTTCCTGGTCTCCTCCAAGTCCCAGTTGCTGGTTAAAGAGGAATGGATTTCCTTTAGCTATACAACCATTAGGAATGCACAACAAAAAACACTGTTTTCATTAAGCTTCATAAGAAAAACATGTTTCTTTTGCTCTTAGAAGGAAATGTATGGCCTATGCATACATTCTTTTAACATAAAAAAAAAGTTGTTATAATTACCGAAAATTGGGCAGCCCTTCAGAGGACAGATTTTTCACACAAGTGATGAATATCTGCTTTGTTTTTAACTCTTTCAGTGTTATATTATTAAAACAGATACAAAGGGGACTTCGTTTTACTTTGGACAATGAATCTTTATATGCTGGAAGCTGGAGGGCTACCAAGATAGTCTGGGACCCTAGAGCACACATCCTCTGAAGAGACACTGACAAGCTGGGCTTGTTTAGTCTGGTAAAAAGCACTCTAATAGTGCTTACAAATGTTTGGGAGGCAAACAAAGACAATAGAACAAAACTATTCTTGGTCATATCAGTTGATATAGCAAAGAGCATTGGCCACATACTGGAGCCTGGGGCTCTTTGACAGACCCAAATTCTGTGTCTGGCTTGTCAGCCTCAGTGAAAACAGGAATTTACTCTTTCCATTCTCAGCTGTGTACCTTCTCTATGCCATTCAAAAAATACTTTCAGAACAGAAGCTTTCAGCTCCTGCTTAGTGTCTGTTAAAATGAAAACTTTTGTAGGTAGTGGAAAGTAATTTTCTGTGTAGAGCATCCTTATATCATCAGCCTTTTCCATCACAGACCACCATGCTACTCACACTTGAGAGTGTATTGTGTGTTAGTTACAGTGCTCATCTTTGCTCAGGACTTGTCACTGTGCTGCCAGATTTCACGTGGTAATGATTCTTTCCCTTATCTGGTCTGTTAAATATCAAAATAAAAAGTGCAGGGCTGGTAAGAAGCTTTCTTCAAATGAGAAGAAATCTTGGGTTCAGTAAAACAAAATCATAATGGGATTTTCCAACTCACGGGTACTATAAACCAGCCCCTTGCAGACTATAATTTGGCTGTTTTGGCAGGGCAATAGGAAGAGAATGCAAAATTTCAGATATGTGGACAAATACAGAATTTCATTGTTTTGTACTGCTTTTTAACAACCTCTTTCCAAGCAGTTCATTCAATGCAGGCAGTGCAGGGGGAATACCAAATCAGTATAATTCTTATAAACTGTCATGCATGATTAAAGACAAGCCAAAATGGTTTGATCTCCAGCTTTAAAGAAACTATCATAGTTTTGTGTATCACATCTGCATAATTTATACCAGTGGTGCTAGACCCCAGTCTCCAAGTAGCACTTTTGTGCTCATGCAAACCAGGTGTCTGCAAGAGGGAGTTTATTTTATAGATCTACATCTGCTTCAAAGCTATAAAGGGCTCTGTCACTGTGCTCTGAGTTTTCTTGGCAAACAGTTGCCCTGGAGGTGCCAGTGGGTCTTTTTTTTCCTATACCTTGTTGAATCTCCTTGCCTCCCTAAAACTTGTAGGCAGTTAAAACATTGTTGTTGTTGTAATAAAGTGTCATGTCCCCCCACCCCTTAGAATTAATATTTGTAATGCAAGGAAGTGTTAAAATACAAGAAAAGAAATCTGTGAATCTTGAGCAATGCTCTTAATATTCTAGTGTGAGACAGAATTATAAAAATGCAGGTTGGAAGGGGCTGTGAAGTCAGCTGATCCAGCCTCTGCTCAAAGCAGGCCTGATTTCAACATTAGATGAGGCTGCTTAAGGCTTCATCTGGTTGAGTTTTCAAAATACCATGAGAGGATGGCTTCACTGCCTCCCTGTGCAGCCTTCTCCACTGCTTAGCCTCCATTGTGAAGAATGGTTTCTTCATGTCCCTGGGAACAAATTTTTCTTTACCTCCAGTCTGGATTCTCCTTTCAGACTTGAAGGATGTTGTCCTTCATCCTTTCATCTGCAAGAAGTGCCTGGTGCTGTCTTTTCCACTTGCCTTTCTAGGTTTCCCCCAGCCTTTCCCAGGCTAAGCAGCTTCTGAGCATGTAATTGCTAGGCCTGGAGTCATTGGTTTTTTGGTTACCACATGGCCTCTTCATGTGAGGCATATGCACACCAAAGCTTCATCTTCCTCCTGGTGCCCTTGCACTGCTTCTTCTTTAATGACCAGGGCAGCAATGAACAGTGCTGTGTGTAGTTTATCTCATTTTGAGAGCTCACTTTAAGAAAAAAAAAAAAGTGTTAAGGTGTATTGAAACCAAAAATGATCGTGCTTTGAAATCCAGTGACATCACAAACCAGGCACTTTGTTCAATTTTGTGATATTTTTGTAGACTTTAATAGGTGAAATACCTGCATGGTAAGTTCAGGACAGGCATTGGATTGGAACACAATGATCCATTCTGCATTAATCAAGCATCCCTTGTATAAAGGGGTGCACATTCCTTATAGAAATCAGAGCTGTGTTCCATGTGCAAGGAACCATGTGGACTTCATTCATCTTCTGTGCTAGCACTCACAGAAATGTGGCAGCCATAGTAAACTTAACATTGTTTTGCTTCTTGTGGTTTTGAATGAGCCTTTAATCAGACCAAAATTGATGTGGCTTTTTGAATCCAGTTGGGGAAACCACGCTTGGCTTTGTGTGAATTCAAGAAACTACCATAGTATTAAGAGATGGCTGAGATTGTTGCTTCTGCTGTGTTTGTGCACAACACTATTTCCTGTCATATGGACCATACGGTTCCAGTTTTCCAGCCTGCTTGTCTAAATGCAGCTGAGATGTTGGAATACTGGTATTTAAGGTCTTGTGTCTCTGCAGCACTGTTGACCTGACATCTAGGAGAAAGAGTGTGTTATCACCACCAAAAAAAGTTGAACTAGTAAAGTGAAATGAAGGTTAAGGGCACAGCATTAAGTTTGAATAGAGAAAAATCTAGTAGAACTAGGTGAGAGAAATAGCACTCCATTTAGAAATTAAATTTAGTGGAAGGAGCCTTGGACAAGACAAGCCTTCTTACTCTCTGAGTCCCCAGAGTGCTGTACACAGCAGAACAGGTGGAGATTTCCTCCAAGAGGACACGACAGATGTGCAGAAAATGCATTGCTCAGCTGGGCTCTGTGTGTTGCCTCGTAGATTGAGAATGTTTAATTGAACGTCCCATGACTCCATGTCTGCTTTGCAAGCTGGAACTGAAGCTGTCTAGAAAATAAGGCAATGCCTCAAAAACATTACTGTGGAATGTCCAAAACCAGGATGAATTTCCGAATGGGATCTTGCTGGTGGGTTCCCATCGGGAGTGTCCCTCAATTCACTGTCCCAGGGACAGCTGGCCCTCTTGGGGAGGGCTTCTCATGCATCCTTCTTCTCTCTGGGCCTGTTCACTGTCATGTTTAGGAGATTTTGAGGCCTTTCAGTAGCTGCACACTTCTATTGACAGATTTTTTGCGCTTTAAGAGGACAACATAATCCCTGCTTCTGCAGGGGTATGTAATATAATTGTATCTTGATACAGCTAACACCACAGTGGAGTCAAAGTGGAGTCATACACAATTGTTTGGCTTTTTTCTCTGTCAGTTTGAGTATTGCTTCAGTTTGGGCTAATCAGCTTCTTGTTTAATGCAGCTTCTTCTGCCTTAAAACAGGACAAGTCACTGCCTTCATCCCTGCTGGTAAAGGCCCCTCATCTCTCCTAAACCAATTAGTTGTTTGATTTCTTGTGTAAATTTGACATAGTGCATGTCATGTAACAAACTGAGATTATTTAGCTGTTTTACTGAATCCTTCACTGTGTGTGATCAGAGCTGCATCAATGATGACTGAGGTCAAGTTGGAAAATGTTCCAGCTTGACATTGCTTTCAAATTAGAACATTTGCAAGGTTCTTCCAGTAAATGTGGGAAAATGTTAGAAAGAGAGCAAGTTGATCTTTTGAGTAAAATCTCATCCTCACAAGCCACACTATTGCCTGTCATGCTTTTGTAGCCCATTTTAGTCTGTTATGTTATCATCCCATGACAAATCAGGGAGAAACAGGAATTGCTGGGCTGCTGTGAAGTTGAAGCAAACTTGGAGAGATTGCAACTCTGCCAGCAGTGCTGTGCTAGCTGCTTCTCTGCAGGCATTTTGAGTTTTCAGTCAGACACCAGCAGGTCTCTGCAGCTAGGACTGATGCAAAATGATGGCAGTAATCACAGACTAGTATATTCCTGTCTTATTTTGCACTCACAGTCTGCCTGTGACAGCCTAAAATGTATGTGAGATTTTGGAAAGTGTAATAGTGGCAAATTTAATAATAGACACTGTAGGGTATTGGCAGCCAGAACACAATAAATCAAACAGTGTTCATATGGGCCTGTCAAAGAAAGGCCAAATATTTCAGCTGATCCTATTGACAATGAGCCTGCTGCTTTGTTGTTACATTTGGATACACGGATTCCAGTTATTTTTAATAATCATCTTGTGCCCTATTTAGAGCTCAGTTTTTCTCTGTAGAGTGCATCTCATTATGATACCACTACAGCTTCTTGTGACAGTCTCTGCCTGGCTTTCTAGTCAGTGCTGCAGGTTAGTAAAACAGAGACAAAAAAAGACCATGAGACTGCTCTCCCAAATCCCCCTTTAAATCTGGAGACTGTGTTGAAGTCAGCAGGGTGAAGCCCCTGAAATGCAGGCAGTTTAGAGGAGCTGTTGCTGTACTGTGCTAATAGTTGCTCATCAGATGTTTTCATCCACATGATTTTGGACTGAGTGGGAAATGGGTGATTTTTGGAGATGAAATTTCTTGTTCATTTACCAGCTGTGCTAATTCTTTTCCCTTATGCTTCATTATGACTACACTGAGCTCTTGCAGTCCCCACAGAGATAGCAGGGAGCTGAAAGTATCTGCAGTGTTTCTTCTGCTTATTGCAAGGCAAAGCAGGACTGGAGAAGTACAGAAAGCACAGGTTGTTGCCTACAAAGTCCATGGACCAGGGCCCAAAAGGCTGATTGCATTTTAAACTTGCCACTCTGCTTGTTGCAGATGCTCTTGTGCTTCTCTGAGCTGATGATACTGAGCAGATGCACTGGGTGATAGGAGTATAAGCAAGTAATGGTCTATAACTTAGTGCTGTTCAGCAAGAGCTTTCCAAAGCAGCTGCAATATGTGTTTGAGACTGAAATAGTTCCTCTTTCTGCAGATTCCTGGGGTAAATTCCCCAGCTGAGATGCACAGTTGCAGCATCTCTGATTTTGTAAGATCTCATCTATGCACCAAAGATCTAAACTTGGATGCTTTATGGGAGTGTGGAGATTTACTGGTTTTCATCCATTTGATCTGAACATGCTCATAAACATCCCAGTGGCCCAGTTTTCCTCCAGCACTGGGGGTGTGGATCTGCATTGGTGTAATTTTATGACTGAAATGAATGAGCAATGCATGTGCACCTCGTTTGGGAGGTGATAACTGTCCTGGCCCTGCACCTCAGGTCCCTGTGCTTTCTAAGTAGCCAGGAGCAAAGGCAGCAGGCTCTTAGCCTGGGCACTCAGCATCACCCTGTGGATTCTGTATCTCCTCTGTGAGCATTGGCTCCCAATTTACGCACTCAACAAACATTTTAGAGTCTTTTCCTTTATACTTGCTCTTCCATTCTTCTCTCTTCCTGGCAGTGCAAAAGGCTGGTGTTATAATCAGCACTCTGTGATCACATAATTCCTCTGATAATTGTTTCTCCCACCTAGAACAAAAAGATGCATTTCCCCACTTTCTGCCATTTACAGAGAAGTGTCTGCCTGCTTCTTTTTTTCCCGCCCTCGGCCTTACTTTTCACTCCTTTCTGTGTGAGACAGGCTCGCTGAGCCTGCCTCTGCTCCCCATTTGCCACGTGTGAGAGGCTGAGCAGAGGAACATTATGTGCTGCCTCAGGACTCGGTGGGGCTGACTCCCAACGCATCACAGAGTGAGGAGCTGCAGCCCCTGGGGTGTTAAGCTCTGCATTCCTTAGGACTTTTCTAAATATCAGTGGTTATTTTATCTTTGGTTTTTGTTCTCTTTCTTTTCTTCCCTGATGGACCATTCATTAAATTGTCTGTGAGATCTTCTGAAGATAAATGTGGTGTAGGCAACACTTTGTAGGATTGGAGAGAATGGGAAACTTGGAACAAATGCTTATAAAGGGAACTGATCTGGGAGTAGGGATAGTGATTAGAGACAGTATTTGCCAAAGACTAACTGTGATCATATGCATTCTGGGGGTATGATTCAGCTTCCTTTGAAGTCAGTGATAATCTGCTGTTGTCTTGTGTAGCTGTTGGATCAGCCTCATTAAGACAAGCCTGGCCTCTATACTGCATAATGTTTCTCCTTTTGGCTTCCAATATAGACATCCATATGGCAGGAACAAGGATGTTTCCTCGCTCTTTCATTGTAAATATGTTTTCCTTTTGCAGCAAATCCAAGCACTGCAGCTTGCAAACATTCCTTGCCTGAGACTTGGGGCTGGAGAAGTGATGGTTGAGGAGAAAGCTGTAAAGCTCTGAGCCAGCCCAGTGATATGGAAACTTTCCTCCTTTTTGTACTGCAGTGGCAGCAGTAGCAGCCACCACCCCGGGTCTCCCCCAGGACCCATGTGAGACATGCACCTGCTGGTGACCACCACTTCTCAAATCTTTCTCCCATGGAAGGGAGTCACTGTGCAGTCAGATGCAGTTGAATGCTGTTTTGAGGCAGTTCAGGGTATTTTAAGCACTTTTAGCTTACTTGACATCTTTGGTTTCTTGTCACTGGTACAGAAACCAGTGTGGGCTGCCTCTTTTTGCATATCTGGTCTTTTGTGTGTCTGCCAGGGAGAGCAGGCATGCTAAGAAATGGTGGTTGAAAATTGCTGAGGAGATAGTTTGTGTGTCACTTCTAGTTCACAGAGTCATATCAGCAAAACCAGGTGGTTTCTGATTGATCAGACTATTTCATTATCTGAGATTTGGGTTGGAAGGAGGTTCTTCTTAAAAAAAAAAAAAAAAGAGGTGTTTTTGGTCTCAAGGCATTATTTCAAAGTGAAAAAAAAAAGCCAAGCTCTGAAATAATTTGGTTTTTAAGCAAATGAGAGAAAGAATAGAGAC